>OY755038.1:106398782-106612064 GCA_963576565.1 Aspidapion aeneum
CCTATAGGCTTCCAAAGCTCAGCTCTCTAGCGTTTCTAGAAGTGGACAATGCTAATTTACATAACTTTACATTTATAGGGGAGGGAAGTTAATTAAACTTTAGGGTTTTTTAATTTTCTTTTATAGTTTTATCATAGTTCCTAGTTACTTTTACACACTTTTACATTTATAGGGGAGGGAAGTAAATTAGAATTTTGGGGTGTTTTAATTTTTTTCTATAGTCTTATCAAAGTTACTATCGGCCTTCCAAAGCTCAGCTCTCTAGCGTGTCCGGAAGTGGGCAATGTTACTTTTACATTACTTTACATTTATAGGGGAGGAAAGTAAATTATAATTTTTGGTTTTTAATTTTCTTCTATAGCTTTATCATAGTTCCTATCAGTCCATTTCTGGAAGTGGGAATGTTACTTTTACATAACTTTACATGTGTGGGGGAGGGGAGTAAATTAGAATTTTGAGGTTTTTTGATTTTTTCCAGGGGTTTGGTCATAATTTCTATAAGTCTGCCAAATTTCAGCTTTGTAGCATGTCTAGAAGTACAGTAGAATATTGATGATCTATACATGAGTGAGTGAGTGAGTGAGTGGCAATTTCGACGTTTTTTGAAATTTCGTAACTACTTTACTACTTTATGGAATTCAATGAAACTTGGAGGGGTTGTTAACTCTATGAAGGTCTACGACTGTGCAAAGTTTGAGATTCGTAGCTCATTTCGAAGTAGAGTTTTAGATAGGTCAAATATCGGCTGAAATGTTTCAAGAAAAGATGGTATACGGCGCGCGAACCTAATAAACGAACCCTATAAAAATAATACAGGTTTTTTTTCAAAATAGCCCATGAAGTCTTAGGTACTTAATTTTTAGAAAATTAGAAAAAACCTAATTATTTCAGTTCATTTTGCATATAATATAGAAATACATATATGTGGGTAGACCTAAAACTTTATGGTTTGTATCTTACCAAGAATATTACCCATGCAACTGATTAATAATTTTTGTAGAATATTTATCTATCTTTATTTCATGTCATTTCAATCATTCTCAAAAATGAGTAACTTTTAATTTAAAGGCCACCAAAAAAACAAATTGGACAAATTCCAAAATGATAAAATGGTTAATATCATACCTCGAACCTTGTTTTTAGTCTAACAAAAAACACAATTTAGCATTTTCGTATAAAATTTTGTTGGCTATAATTTTTGTTTTAAACTTTGTACAAAAACCAAGTTATTTAAAAAAAAGAGAATTTGTGCGCCATTTTAACAAAGCGGCGAGAGCAGGCATCGCTTTATAATTGTGCCAAGCTTCGGACCTTTTGCACCAAAACGTCATATTATATGGTTAAACTACTTAACTAATTTCAAGTCTTGCCCATAGGAATGTGTTTGAATAGCTGCCGCAAAAATTTATTATATTACAAAATCAATCAAGTCAAGTTAAATAAAACCGTTAAAAACTACCAGCCAGAATAAGCAAAAAAATATAAGAAGACCAGCAAAATTAGTCAACTTATTTCAATAAGATAAAAAATACAATAATAATCCTTTACAAAGCCCCTCTTAAAATATCAGACTCAGGCACTCGTTTCTGAGAATTCTATTAGATATTCCAAGGTTAAAAAAACCAGGTACAAATTACATATAACATAGAAACCCGTAGCGTCTAAAATCTAATCTGCAATGTTGCCAAATTTTTGAGGCCGCTGCGACGCGGTTTTAATACGCAGAATACGTGTTATACCACCGAGGTGACTCAGTGGACCGTTTAGTTACAGTAAAAGCGACGCTACCGCCACCGGTAGATACGTGAACTACTCGGCCAAAAAGTAGCTATATATACCATTTTGTGACCTCAGAACAAAGTTTTGCACACAGCTTGCTGAGTGTCTTAGGAATCGTCCCTGAAATTTTTATTGAAAAACGTTGTCACCTCAAAAAAGTGAGGTACTAAAGTTATATATGAGGTGACACCGTAGTTTATATACTTTGTTTTGAGGTGGCTAAGTACCCTTTATCAATATATATATATATATATATATATATATATATATATATATATATATATTTTTTATTATTTTTTTTTTTATAATTCACACATACGTGGTTTTGGCTAACAGTGTCCGGGCGCTCATTGTCGCCAAGGACACTGCTAGTGTCAATACGGCGAGACCGTCCGTCGAATAATTCCAACGGTCCCAAGTACAACGGCTTTCTGCATCCATGTGATAGCACTATTTGGCATGCTAAGCTCTGTTATATGTTGCATGGTTTTTCTGTGTACCAAGCCGTTGGCGCTGATGACTATTGGCATTATTGTCACCTTTTGTAAGTTCCAGATGATTTTTACTTCCTGAGCCAATGCTTGATATTTCGTTATTTTTTCTCCATAGGCTTTAGCCAAGTTATAATCTTGCGGAACAGTAAAATCAATTATAATTGCCGTTTTTCCCGCTTTGTTCCACACAACCATATCCGGTCGGTTGTGCTCCACTGCTCTATCTGTTTCTACGGTAACGTCCCAGTAGATCTTCGTGGTATTATTTTCAAGCAGTGGCTGTGGACTGTACATATGGTGAGGAGTGAATTTCTCCAGCAAACCCTTACTTAGACTGACCATCTGACGAACCACTTTACCCATGTTATTGTGTCTTTCCAGATATTTGGTGTTAGCAATGGCAGAGCAACCCGATGCCAAGTGTTGTACGGTTTCCTCAGCTATATTACAAAGTCTGCACTTGGTTGTTTCTACCTCCTGCTTGAGGATATGTCGGGTATATGTTCTCGTTTTAACGACATGATCTTGGATCGCGAGGAGAGCTCCTTCGGTCTCTGGGAAAAGGTACCCTGTTGTTAGGTAGGAGTTAGATGCGGCAATATCTACTTCAGGTTGATGCAGACTTGTGTAGAACCTCCCGTGCAACACTTTTCTTTGCCAGTTGATTTTAAGCTGCTCAGAAAGATTATCTTCCTCTGGCTCCTCCGGATTTGCCAGGTTCAGTGGAGTGATCTTTTTATCCCAGTTTCGTATACTTCTGTGTACTGGCTGATTGTGTTTATTAAAGTATTTTCTGAGCATTTTTCTTTCTTTGATATTTGAGGCTTGCAGACTGCTCAGTCCACGCCCTCCTTCCCTACGAGATACGTACAGTCGTTCGATTGCTGAGTTAGGGTGCAGTAATCCGTTCTTAGTGAGGAGTTTTCTGATCCTCTGATCTAATCTTTCCAGGTCAGTCTTTGACCATGAAAGTACCCCGGCGGTGTATGTAAAAGCTGGTACTGCCCAGGTATTTATTGCTGCTATCTTGTTTTTAGCATTTAATTCCGTTTTTAGTATCTTCTGTACCCTCCGGATCAGTTCGCGCTCTGCCCCTTCCTTGTTTTCCTTTTGTCGTATCTCGTAGGTTTGTTGGATACCCAAATACCTGTAAGTGGCTTCTGTCCCTAGTTCCTTGATCCGACCTCCATCCCTCAGTGTGATATCGCCTTGCTCCACCAGTTTACCTCTCCTTACATGGACGACCGCACACTTGTCAAGTCCAAATTTCATTTGTATGCCTTCACTGAAGCTTCTAACAAGCTCCAGCTCTCCCTCTAACTGTTGTTGTCCTCTTCCGTACAGTTTGAGGTCGTCCATATAAAAGACGTGCGATATTTTTGCATGGTCATCAATTGTGTATGCGTATGAACTTCTGTTAAGCATGTTGCTTAGTGGGTTAAGGGCTAGGCAAAACCACAGTGGGCTAAAGCTGTCGCCTTGGAATATTCCTCGGCGAATAGATATCTCTTCCGTGCTGTATGAGTTGGTCCCCCCCCTGACTGTCAGAGTCGTCCTCCATGTCGACATTAAATGCTGTAGTAAACCTATCAGATTTTGGTCAACCTTGTAAATTTTAAGGACTTCTATCAGCCATGAGTGTGGTACCGAGTCATACGCCTTTGGGTAATCGATCCATGCCATGGAAACATTTTTTTGGCGTCTTTTTGCCTGTTTGGTTATGACGTTGTCGATCACCAAGAGTTCCTTGCATCCTCTAGCTTTTTGCTTACATCCGTTCTGTTCCCATGCTAGGATTTTGTTCACTTTAAGGTGACCATTAAGCTTGTGCCCTAAGATGGAAGTCAGTATCTTGTAAGCCGACGGAAGACACGTTATTGGTCTATAGTTTTTGGCCTGTTGTAAATTTCCTTTCTTAGGCAGCATGTGTGTCTGCCCTTGCGTGAGATATGTGGGGATTTCGAGTGGATTCCTTAATGCGTTTTGAATCAGGCTCGCTAAGATCTTGTGTGTGTGTGAGAATCCCTTCCACCAATAATTGTGTATTCCGTCAAGTCCAGGCGCTGTCCAGTTTTTGAGTCGCTTTACTGTCTCCTTAACGTCTGTTTCAGAGACAGTAACCTCTGGCATCTCTGTGTAATTTGCCGCGCTTTCTTTTTCCGCAGCGATCCATTGTGCCTGGAAGTCATGCTCAACCCTCTGTGACCAGATGCTCGACTAGAATTCAGTCATTTCTTCCTTAGAGGGTATTGTGTTTGTATTTTGGCCTTGGTTCTCCTCGTTAAGATTTCTGAAGAACAGTTTCTGGTTATTGATAAAAAGGTCATTTTGTTTCCGCTTAAGCGTTCTCTTATGATACCTTTTTATCCTGTTTCCCAGTGCTGCTATCTTTTGCTTTAACACCTCGACCCTAAGGAGTAGTTTTTCCCGATACTGCGCATCGTTTTTCTTTATTTTTGCGCTCTTTGCATAGCTTAAAACTTTCTTCTCTAGCTTCTTTTTGGGTTGATCGGTCGTAAGATACGAGTGTAATACACCAATCTCCCGCCGGAAGGCAGAGATTTTTTCTTCAAGCCTTTTCTCCCATGGAGGTTGTTTTTGGGTTTCGTTTGTTGTTGTAGAAGGCGCGGTTTTTGTTTGCGCGTGTATGCTAGTGGCAACGCTAGCAGCGCAGTATACGTTATGACATAGGTTTTCTAGGTCATTAGATCTTGTAAACTCTCCTTTGAGTGTTGTGTTAATTGCTTCTATTGTGTTTTTGACCTCTAAGGTGATTTTAATGCGTGATAGCTTTGGCCTTACGTGCATTTCTACTCCTTCATATTTATGATGGAATTCTTGAAAGAGCAGTTTGATCTCGGCTGATTCTGGTCGATCATCTTCTTGTTGTGGCTCATCGATTGGTTCAGTCCTTTCATCTGGGGCCGCTGGTATAAAGCTTCTCCTTGCTAGTGACTGCCTAAGCAGTTGCGGCCTCCTGTTCCGGTTTTCAGTTGCTTCAGCCTTCATTGCAGCTAGTTCATCCGGAGATATCAACTTACGCTTTTTGATATTAGTAATTTGTGCCGCTAGGTGTTGCGATGTGAACTGTTTTTCGGGAAAAGCTTCATTCCATAGTTCAACCATTCTTGCCCGGTACTTGGTTTTCTTTGTCTCCCCTTCAGTGACTTTGAAGTAAGCATTCATCAGTGTGAGATTCATTTCCCTGGTCCAATGCTGCCTTCCCCGTCTTTGAGCTACAGCGGGATCCTGCGGTGGACTTGCGTCCTGCAGATCCAAGCTGTTTCTCCGGGTGTCGTGATTGGGGGTGCTTGGCCTTGTGGTTCCGTTTCGCACAGAGGCGCCACTCGCTCCGCCGTCTTGTGCTAGGGACTGTAACGATCTTCCCACAGACGCACTCCCGACGTCTGGGGCGGGTTCCGAGGCTTCGTTTGGTTCAACGAGAGCAGGTAATTCTCAACCCGCGGGGTGCTAACCCGCCAGTTGGTTTGCTGGGGTCTGCGGGGATGCGAATCCCGAAGGCCTACGGCCCCCCCTGCAGGCGAAGCTGGCTGTACAGGTCTTACGTCGTTACCTGTAGCAGCAGAGAGTGTCACTGGCTTGTGACCCCTCCACCGGCCAGATATATATATATATATATATATATATATATATATATATATATATATATATATATATATATATATATATATATATATATATATATTTATATATATATACTCGACCGTTGTATCTTGTGACATCCAGCAAAAAGTCGGTTTTTGTGACATCCACTTTAAAACCTGGTGTTATCCAAAAATAAAAAATATGATATGTAATAAAAAATATTTTGTTTTTAATTCCATTAAAATATTTGTATAAACTCACAAATTAAGAAATAAAATTTTTCATATCTTTGTGGCGTCCATTGTATATACAAAAAATTTTGACGTTGTAACATCCCTAAATAAATTTGTTAACTTGTGACATCCAGCAATGTTGCCAACGTTTCATAAAAATAACGGATGTAACAAGTACCTTTATAAAAATAAGAAATATACATTGGATGTCACGAGGAAACAAATAACAAATAAAATATACAAAGACGTTGAATGTGTGCAAATATGTTACAGGTATATGTATGCAAATAAGAAAACACTGGATGTCACGGGGAAGAAAATAACAAATAAAATATACAAGCACGTTATTGATGTCATATAAGACTAAAAAAAATACTCTGCTAATATATGGGCACCTACGCTCACACTAGGTACTTTAATTATAGTGTACGTGTAAACTAATATTGTCACGACTATATTTGTGACAAGTGGTATCTCTACCATATATGTCACAAGGTTTGTTATTTAGTGCCCTTGTGACTGAGGGATTTAGGGGAATATAAAAATTAAGTATAAACAATCCACATTTATACATGTATTTTATATAAGAAAACAGATTAACAGGAATAGAGGTTATTGCTATAAGTAATTAAATAATGTAAAAAGAGGGATGCTGGCTGGAGAGAGTTGACCTAGGGGCCATAAGAAATAGACCTTATAGGCCGTAGAGAGTTGGCCTTATGGGCCATAAAGCGTAACCACCATAGTGAGGTTTTACTTAGGTATGTTAAGTAGGGACCACAATATTTCAGTGGTGTACTGGGTTCGTAGGACCACGTATTGGTGTACTGGGTGTGTTTAGTAGGGACCACGTATTTCAGTGATATACTGGGTTGATCACTTGCTAGAGTGATGCCGGTCTAATATCCAGCATCGGCTTTTATAGACGAAATTAGTGCAAGCGCAGCAATGATGGTTATTGCTATAGTAAAATGATCCGAATTTAAACTTATTTATGACAGTATAACTAAAAACAGTCATATATTTTATTCAACTCCAGACTCAAATACCTTTCGCTTGATACCACACAAGCCATGTTTTGACCTAAACTCTAATTTTTTAAATTTACCCCCACCTTTTTTTTTAACTAAAATGTATTTTCTTTAACTCCAGGCTCAATTATCTTTCGTTTAATACCACACAAGCCATATTTTCATTTAAACACTAATTTTTGACATTTACCCCCACCCTTTTTTAAAAATAAACAAAAATGTATTTTGTTTAACTGCAGACTCAATTACCTTTCGTTCGATATCACACACGCCATATTTTCACATAAACTCCAATTTTTAAAATCTACCCCCACCCTTTTATTTGGCTTGCGTTATGTGGATTTTGTTAATTTTTAAATGGGACCATCTCGACCCAAGACCCAGCCGAGGTACCAAATTTCATTCAAATCGGGCAATTTGACGTTAAAAAAACTCGTCAGATTAAATTTTATCTGACTAGATTTAAAAATTCCTTATCTACTCAACTTAACTTTAGTTAAATTTAGTTGAAAATAATAATGAGCCTATTATTAATTATTGTACCCTATATTCACAGTTTGTAGGTCAAATTAGATAAAAGTTGTCCGTTTTTGTATGTAACTCTCATTATCTTTTTGGACTCAGACTTCAGTTTTTATCAGTTTTTAAGATAACTTAGAAATATTTTGTGACATTTGTTTGTTTGTATGTATGTTTATCCGGTTCGGTTCGGTTCTTCGGAATTTTGAAAAACCTGTAGCTGCACATTAAAATCGGCTTACTATATCGAAATGGCTTTTCTGCCTTTTACCTTGAAATTTTTTAACTTACGTACAGCCATCTGAAAAACGCAGTAGTTCTGGGTGTTTAGGTCGCTTTCTTTTTTTTTCAAATCAGATTTTTAATCAATTTCTGAAAACTCCGTTACCAGAATAAAAATTGTGGGGAAATAACAAGTTTTAAAGAAAAGTTTTCGTATTTTGTAATTTCTTATTTTTGACACGCTTTTATTAGCTTCACCTGTATGTTTGTAGGTATGTATGTATGTTTGTAACTGACTCCTTTGGACTAGATTTTGACCTACTTTAAACGAACAGATTTAATTTAAACTTTGTACACTTATCGAGAATGGGGGTACTTCGGGGATCCGCCCCCCCCCAAGCCTACGAATTTTGCAAAAACGAACAAATTTAATTTAGACTTTGTATACACTTATCAAGAACCGGTTACAACGCCAAGATTAATAATTTCGCAGACATTTTTCATATATTTCAGGAATAAAACAATAAAATAGGTTAAAATACGGCTTAATGAGGTCTCGCTCCCCTCCCCACAAGAAATATTCCTTATTAAGTTTTTCTCATTATCCTGATCAGGATAATTTATTTTTATTATTACTAGTATTATTGTGAAAATAAATCATCGGTATACTGGCAACATACACTAAGTCAAAAATTTAGTTTTGAGAAAATCGCATTTTAAGAAGTTTTGAAATTAGGAACAACATTTGAGACATTTGATTTCATTGAGAAACTCCTGAATTTTACATTATTTATGCAGTGAATATTGGAGAACGTATGTAAGTACCTATGTAAAAAAAGTTATTTTTTGAAATTTTAGTAATATTTTATAGATTTTGTGAAGTCTGTGATTTAATGTATTTTTTAAATTTGGTTGTAATGGCCAGGTTTCACCATGGCTCAAAAACTAAAAAAAATGACTGAGTGTATTTTGCCAGTATACCGACGTAATATAGTTAAAAAACACGATTTCACAGCACATTAAACTAAAAAGTAAAAAATAAATATAGTTAAAAAAACTAAAAAACACGCTTCAAACTAAGCAGTTAAAAATAATTCTTAATATTAGTTGAAAACAATAATGAACGAAAAATACTAGTATTATTGTGAAAAAACGTCGGGCTCTCGATATACAAAGAAAATATGGCACAAAGCGCCCCACGATTTTAGCTCACACGACTATTATACTATAAGTAGTGTGAGCTTATATATCTTTGCGTTTCAGATGATTTTGAAACTTTTTTGTTGCGCCGTCTGTCTGTCTGTCTGTCTGAACCTTTCATTTTGAAATTTGTATTGGAGAACTTGGCTTTAGTTTTATCTCAATTCTTTTTACGGAATGCCAATTTCGCGTACTTGGCTTTTTTTTACATGAAATGTTTTTGTTATGATTTCACTTCTTTTTTAAAGGAATTGGATAATACTTAATTTTTAAAGCAGTAAAATATGCGGAATATTGTTCAAAATTTTTGCAATGCCCTACTTAAATTTTTGAGTTTTTTTTATTTTTTTCCATGGTTATATCGTTGTTCCCATCAGCCTTCCAATGCTCAGCTCTCTAGCGTTTCTGTTTTTACATAACTTTACATTTATAGGAGAGGAGAGTAATTGAAAATATTTGACTTTTTAAATTTTTTCCCATGGTTTTATCATAATTTCCATCAGCATTCCAATGCCCAGCTCTCTAGCGTTTCTGGAAATGGGCAATGTTAGTTTAATATAAATTGACATTTATAGGAGAGGGAAGTAAATTAAAATGTTAAAGTTTTTAAATTTTTTTATATAGTTTTATCATATTGTCTTTCAGTCTTAAAACGTTCAGCTCTCTGTTCAGTTTCTGGAAGTGGGCAGTGTTACTTTTACATAATTTTACATGTATAGGGGAAGGAAGTAAATTAGAGTTTTGGGGTGTTTTAATTTTTTTACTATAACTTTATCATAGTTACTATCGGTCTTCCAAAGCTCAGCTCTCTAGCCTGTCTGGAAGTAGGCAATGTTACTTTTACTTAACTTTACATTTATAGGGGAGGGAAGTAAATTAGAATTTTGGGATGTTTTATTTTTTTCCTATAGTTTTATCATAGTTCCTATCAGTCTGCCAAAGCTCAACTCCGGAAGTGGGCAATGCTACTTTTACATAACTTTAAATGTATAGGGGAGGGGAGTAAATTAAAATTTTGGGGTTTTTTGATTTTCTTCTATAGTTTTATCACAGGTCCTATCAGTCTGCCAAAGCTCAACTCTCTAGCATTTCTGGAAGTGGGCGATGCTACTTTTACATAAATTTAAATGGATAGGGGAGGGGAGTAAATTAAAATTTTGGGGTTTTATGAATTTTTCCAGGGGTTTGGTCATAATTTCTATTAGTCTGCCAAATTTCAGCTTTGTAGCATGTCAGTAGAATAATGATGATCTATACATTAGTGAGTGAGTGAGTGAGTCAATGAGTGGCAATTTCGACGTTTTTTGAAATTTCGTAACTACTTTACTACTTTATGGAATTCCATGAAACTTAAAGGGGTTCATCATAACTCGATGGAGATCTATGACTGTGCAAAGTTTGAGATTCGTAGCTCATTCCGAAGTAGAGTTTTACGTAGGTCAAGTATCGGCTGAAATGTTTTAAGAAAAGATGGTTACGGCGCGCGAACTGGGCGAGGCACTGCCGTGCCCTCAGATCTACTGAACCTTTAAATTCAATAAACTTTGATTAAAAGCAAAAAACACTTTGCCGGAACAGCTTTTGCCCGGTTTCTACGCGGGGTCACAAATAAAACGAAAACATAATTATGTAAGTGGATGTCACAGAGAGACGAATTTAAATCGAAGTATACATACACAACTCAGCCCAGGGCTGGCCGATTGCAGACCGGCCGTTTGCAAAAATAGAATACCTACAGGGGCGCCCACTACGGGGGTAGTAAGGGGCTAGGGCTAAGGTCACTCATCGTCAAGCAAGCTTTGCAGGTAGCGAAGCCTAACTCTGATTTTATATTTTTTTGGTTATAATTTTTGACATATTTTCCTCGGTTTCGCATTGGCGGCTCGTTGTTATTTTAAAAATGTGGTTTTAACACAGTCTAAAGATCTATTTAATAATGATACAGTTTCAAGATAGTTTGCAGCATAACTTTTTAATTACATAAATTTATATAGTTTAGGTACCTTCATACTGTGTAAAACAACATCTTTAAAATAAAACAGAACCGCCAATGCGAAACCGAGGAAAACATGTCAATAAATTTAATTAAATTAAATTAAAAGTGTCAAAAAATGCCCAGGGGTAAGAGGTTGAAGATCGTGTGGGTCTGAAGAGGCAGGCGATAAAGGGCGACTATTAAGTACGGCTTCTATGCGACATGTAAGGGTGGACATTTCCATGATGGACAACTTCTGGTCGCCGACTACTCGAACAAAGTGAGTTTTAAAACTTTTGACGCCAGCTTCTGCCAGGCCATTGAAATGTGGACTGAGAGGAGGTCCCAGATGCCAACGAATAGAAAGTCTGGTGGACGCACTTCTTGCGTAATCAAGTAATTGGTTACGAAACCCTATAAAATTACTGCCCTGATCTGACCAGCATTGCGTCACGCTTCCACGTCTGGAAATGAATCGATGGAATGCACCTACAAACCCTTGGGTGGACAGTTCCATGGTTAATTCCAAATGCACGCAATGTGTGGCCGTACAGACAAACACACAGACATACGATTTGAAAGCTTTACAACCACGGTAACGATGAGGAATCACAAAGAAAAGTCCACAAAAGTCGATAGCTACACTCGAACAAGGTTTAAGTTGATTGATTCCATGAGCGGGAAGAGAACTCATTATGGGCGGTCTATAGGGTTTAGGGTTGATTCTAAAACATTGCAAGCACTTGGATATGGTTCTTTGAAATGCCCGTCTGGCAGATAATATCCCAAATTGCTGTAAAAGCAGATTATGTAATGTTTTAAACCCAGGATGAAGGTATTGTCGATGAGTGGACTCGATAAGAAGAGTAGTTAAACGATGGTTACTCGAAAGTAAGACGGGGTGTTTTGCAGAATAAGACAAAAGGTCAGATTTTTGTAATCTGCCACCGACTCTAATGATATTATTTTCATCAATAAAAGGTGAAAGTTTTCGAAAAGGTTTCGGTATTGGTTTATCCTTAGATAACGCGGAAAAAAGCTCAGAAAAGCAAGAACCTTAAACGCGTTTGATAAGAAGGTATAACGCACTTTGCATCTCACCGATGGTAGGAAAAACAATATTTTCAAAAATAATTTTTTGGTCCGGTGTATTAGTGGGTTTTTGATAGGAATGGTTTTGAAAAAGGTTAACTATTCGAAGGACATAACAAATGATACGTTGAATTTTTGATATAGATGAATATTTGATAAGAAGCTGATCTAAGAAGTTAACGTCAATTATCGCATTGCGACAGACCTTTGGCTTTTCCTCCAGATTAATATCTCCGAAATCAATCGGCATTTTTGATTTATGAAAATCGGGCCATTCGTTTTCGGGAGACCACAAAAACGACGGTGCGTTCCACCACATGTCATGTGAAATGACCTGTGAGGGGGTGGCCCCTCGTGACGCAATATCGGCTGCATTTAAAGCAGAAGGAATGTAGCGCCATGAGTTTGAGGGAATGATGTCTTGGATTCTACCAGAAACGAGTATAATATAGTAGACAGTCAATTTACATTAGGCTAATAGCATACTCTAAAATTCACGCACTCGGCACCTTTGAATGCAGCCGGTGACGACCGGTGAGGGCGCTGATTTCCCTATTCGTTTGGTAATAGCAGGTAACCACATGAACTGGAATGCTAGCGCTGTCTTTTTTTTCTGATGCAATAATTTACATAGGAAAAAAGAGAGAGGAAGCGTTTTTGCTTCCATAGTGCAGTGTTGCCGATATTTCATTTAATACAAAATCATTTGGAAAAATCTTTCAATCACTGCTTTCAGTATACATGCAACCTTCGTCAGGGGTGGACGCGTCTTGTCCCAGTGGAGGGCATAGATATGTAGGTAAGAAAAAGTAGATATATTTACTGACTTCCAAGAGTTAAGGCCAGAAACACATGTACAGTCCTTAAACCTCTTGCTAAAAATTTTCGGACAACTCAGGAATTTTTTGGAAAAACTCAAGAAATTTTCGGAAAACATGGGAAATGTCCGGAAAACCCCGGAAAATGTTTGGGAAATGTTCGGAAACATACAATTTCATAAAACTTGGGAAATGTTCGAAAAACTCGGAAAATCTTCAAAAAACCTCGGACAATTTTCAGAAAACTTTACAAATATTCGAAAAACTTTGGCAAATGCTCGGAAAAACTAGGAAAGTTTTTGGAAAACTGGGGAAATATTCGGAAAAACACAGAAAATGTTTAAAAAAGTCGAGAAGAGTTTAGAAAAACTTTGTAAAAGTTCAAAAAAACTCGAGAAATTTTCGAAAAACTCGGAAAATGTTTAGAAAAACTCAAAGAATTTTCAGAAAACTTTGAAAATGTTCAAAAAACCTCGGGAAATGCTCGGAAAAACTAGGAAAATTTTCGGAAATCTCGGAAAATGTTCAGAAAAACTAGGAAAATTTTTGGAAAACTGGGGAAATGTTCGGAAAAACACGGAAAATAAACATTTTCAACAACTCGAGAAAAGTTCAGAAAAACTTTAGAAATGTTCGAAAAAACTCGGGAAATGCTCGGAAAAACTAGGAACATTTCAGGAAATCTGGGAATGTGTTCAGAAAAACTAGGAAAATTGTTGGAAAACTGAAAATGTTCGAAAAACTCAGCAAATGCTCAAAGAAAACTTGTGTAATGTTTAGAAAAACTCAAAATTTGTACAAAGGCACAAACTTACTCAGTTTAAGACAACTAACTCTATTATAAATATTCTGTTCTCTATCTAGGTCAAAATAATCTACTGTTTCCAGAAATCCCACATATTCCTGACACAAGATTTGTTGTGGAAAATAGACTACCAAGAAAACAAAAAACAATTGGTCAAAGCTGCTATATATAGATTGGAAAAGAACACTTTAACCTGCTACCATCTGAACTCAAACACAATGTCAAAAAAATTATTTAAAAAAATAAATATGCACTTGGTTACTTCAAAATTATCCAAAATTATAATAAATAAATAGATACTTAACTAGAAACTGGTCTTCAAGAATATTTCATTACTTTTTTGACTTTTATATATTATTTGATTTTTTTTCATTGTGGTAGTATAACTACTTTGCATTTATTTATTTCTACTTTTATTTATTTAATTTTTTTAAACTTTTTTTAGTCTAAAAAACAACACTAAACCAAGAAAAAACTTTTTCCTGAATCCATCAAGTTTGTCACAATTATTATTATTTTTGTTATCTTTTTAACTTTGTTGAATTCCGGTAAATGGGCTTAATTACATTTATGTAGGTACAAAGAAACCATTCCAATGTATATTTCATGTATATTTACTTAAGGCTATGATGTATAAAACTCATTTGCATGTAAAAAATGTGGCAAATAAATATATTGAAATTGAATTGAATTGATTAAAATTGAAATTGAAAATTGACCCCAAAAACTCGGAAATATTGGAATAAACTTTGAAAATTTTTTCGGAAAACTCAGGAATTGTTCGAAAACACTAGGAAAAAACTCGAAAAATTTCCATAGAAACTCGTGAAATGTTCGGAAAACTCGGAAAACGTTTGGAAAAACTCTAGTCTAGAAATTTTTATGAGTGAGAGAATTGTCGGAGTAAATCCACCTACTCAATTTATTTTCATCAATCTTAAAAAAAAAACAAATGGCGGAGTTTTCCATTTATCAAGCAGTATGTATTAAATACGGAAACTGAAATTTACAAAAATGAACATGACGGCTGCAAAATTTTTCATAAGTATTTATTAATTGATTTGATTCAAACTTGCTACTTTGTGGTGCTTAAGATCACTCAATACAATTTTTAAACTAAAACAAAATTCATTTGTCAACCGATATCTGTATCAAATTTAAAACTTTGGGGTATATAACCTCGCTGATTTTAATTTAAGATTTTAGAAATTAAGTTGGAACAGGTAAGTGGAGTGGAGCCAAACATCAAACTCAAAAATAGGTAAACAGTTTTAAGTTAAACGGTTTTACTGAAATCATTAGCTGTATAAAAAACTAGAAAATTTTAAGTACACAAACGTGACTTTTAATAGACAAAGGTAAAAGCGTGGGTGCATCAAAAATAGGGTTAAACGATTGTTTAATCAAATAAGAATCACTTGTCTAAAATCTTTTAAATGCGCAGTTTAAATTTACGTCTGTTATAAACCTGGTTTGTCTTTCCTGACCTATCACTTTTCATCCCTGATTTTAATTTTTTATCCCTGATTTATCACTTTTGATCCCAGGGATAAACAGTGACACTTTTATCTCTTGTGTTTTTATCCCTAAACAACAAAAAATAATTTGGAGAGGCCCTTGAAAGGAGGCCCAGTTTCATTATTTTTTTTTAATAGGTGGACCCTTTTTGTGGCTTCTAGTTAGTAAGGTCAGAAATGAGTAACTTTATTATTCATATGGTAAGGTTACAAAAAAAATAGTCTATTACATAACAACAGACAAAAAAGAGAGTGACAAATTTCACATGACCGTGAATGTTGTGAACGAGGCGCTAGCCGAGTGAAACAACACGCGAGTGTAAGAAAGTTACTTTCTATCGAGTTGTCTGTCTATCATTCATCTCCAGTTATTGTATAGAGTGATTTATTCAAGACCTTATTGGCTGATTAAATTTTATCTTTGTTTTTTTTATGAGTATTTTAAATTTTGCTGTTAACTAATTATTTCTTTTGACCTTTGTACATTTTGTGCGAAAAGTACTTTTTCATGTGCAGAAAAATTTTTGTCCATAGGTGAAATCTAACGTTTTCTGAGGATGGTAAAATGTTGTGAAATCCATCATTTTCATGTGTAGAGGTAGGAAAAAAATATTGCATATGAAGTACTTCTTATAAAAATAATTAACAAACAAAAGTTTAATTTAATTACTTTGCGCTTTTTTGTATCTTACATTATATTTAGTTCTCTATGCTCAAATAAACGTTCGCTCAAATGTTTGTGTCGCTGTAGACGCTTTTAATGTAAACTATATTATACTCGTTTCTGGTAAAAGCAACACACTTGTTATGGGTAGACATAAGACTCGTTCGAACATTTTACGAAATGAAACCACCCCCTCAACACTGGCAGGGAGGTGTTCCCCCCCTTAAACGTGCTTTTTGACGGTTTTTTGCTAATAACTCGAAAACGGTCAACTTTTATAAAAATATTCTAAAGATCATTTTGCAAGCGGATAATTAATTATCATTTTGCAATCCTTTACTTTACTAATTCCTACTTTGCAGTCCTCCCTGCTTCCACCCATCGCCCCTTCTGTCATTCCCCCCCCCCCCACCCTCTTCAAAAACCATATTCGCATAATTTTATCAAATATAGAGCGATTCCAAAAATTCTTTCTGTACATGCTATAAGATTTTTTTCCAACAACATTTTACTAGGTTGCAAAAATCTTTATTTTACTATTATAGACCAGCTTTAAAAGAGTGTAATTTTTTAAAATATAAAATTAAAGATTTTGGGCTGCTTAAATTCAAAACCATTTTTTAAACTATTTGGCCAAATTTGAAAAGCGATTTTTTGGTTTGCGGTTAAATTTGGGTCCCCTGAAAATATTTCTTTACCTTCCTAGCTCGCGCAGCAATGGGTAGTGAAGGTATTATTTTCGACGAAAATATTTTTTTTGAGATAACGCTGAAAATTTGCTATTTGGGTGTATTTTGACCTATCTTACCAATATCGTCGTGATGTCTGCCTGTGTGTGTGCGTATGCCTCTCCGTCACACGATAGCTCCTAAATCACTAAACCGATTTTCATAAGTTTCAGGTAAAATAGTGTTCGACACTCACGAGTTGATCAGATTTTGATCAAATTACATTAATGCTAATGACAGTTTTCTGACAATTAAAATTTTTTATTAGTTAAATACTTAAGTAGTCGCTACGGTGTAAAAAGTGCGCCACTCGATCTAAAAACCATCCAACGTCTTTTTTCCCCTTTCTTCTTGCGCATATATTATGGAAATCAAAGATATTTTTGACTATTTTAGAAATTATTAGTCTATATATACCGGGTGCGCCAAAAAAAACGGACAATTTTTTTTTCAATATAACTTTTGAACTATATCATCGATTTTAATGGGACAAACTGCACTTGGCAGAGAATTATATTATATTTTATCTAAATATCTTTTTCGGTCCGCCATATCAAAATCCAAGATGGCGGTCGAAATTAAATTGCACCCTTCAAAGATGCTCGTTTATTCTTGTATTGTCCGGTTTTTTTTGGCCCACCCGGTATATATATATATATATATATATATATATATATATATATATATATATATATATATATATATATATATATATATATATATATATATATATATATATATATAGACAACTATTTATATGTCCAAAACGTAAATGCCTAAGCCGAAACAAACGAGTTAGTGCACGCGCTGTAGGTAGTTGAGTATGCAAAATATGACGACCGCAGTTTGACAATGGATTCTAGCTGACAAAAGGTCGCAGATTAACGATCTGGATGTTTCCAAGCCAGGTTTTGGTCCAATTTTTTTTATCCCTCCTTCTCTTATAGCCGTGTTCGAATTTGTAAAAATTTAACTAAGTTGACACCTTAAAACCACAATGACAGAGAACTTAATCAAAAATGTGTAAAATCCAACCTAAATATAAAATTTTATTAGTTTGTAAAATGTTAGATGCAAAAACCCCCCCGACCCCCAAAAACCTGAGATTTTGAGGTTTTTTTCAAATTTTCTGAAAACTAAGCTTCTTAGGGACAAATATCTAATTACCTTTATTATAGACAATAAAATTTGATTTTTAACGGTCTATTACACAGTGAGGTAAGACCAATGACAAAGTCTTCAGCGGCGTCCGTTAATTGAGGTGATATAAAAATATATTAACCGATTTTCTTGAAAACTAAGCTATCTATCAAAAATTGTGTCCTATAGTCAATTGAAGACACTGAAATTTCCTTCAAAACGATGTATAAGAAAATAAGATTACTTTTATCTATAACAATTTAGGGTCGTCCGTAAATTACATCAATTTTGAAAAATCACTAAACTAAGCTTTTTGGGAAAAAAATATTTTACACTTTATTGTAGAAAATAAAATTATCTTTTTAACTATCTATAAGCTAGCGCAGAGTAATACCAAACTTTCCAGCGGCGTCCATTTGTTGAGAAAATGTTTAAAAAATTAAAAAACCACATGTTTTTCACATGTTTTACCCGATTATCCTAAAACTAAGCCTAAGCTGTCAAAAATCATGTTATATAGTAGATTGTAGACAATAAAATTTTCTTTTAACTGCTGTGTCACAAAGTAAGATTTAGCTTTAAATTAAAACTTCACAGGCGACCGTAAATAAAATCAATTTTTACAAATCACCAAATAAATTAATTTTTTACAGGTTTTATCCAATTTCCTTTAAAACTAAGCCCAATTGAAAAAAATATGTTCTAAACTTTATTGAAGAAAATAAAATTCCCATTTTACCGATAAATAAGTCAGTGCGATTTGGTTAATGACAAACTCTCCAGCGACGTTCGTATAGATATAAGGGTCATATAAAACAAAAAAAAATAAAAGCATTTTTGTCACAATAAAAGCGATTTTCCAAAAAAACTAAGCTTTTTATAGGAAATATGCTTGACAGCTGATTTGTAGAAAATAAAATTTCCTTTTAAATGATATGTAACTTGGTAAGATTAATTTCATTTTTAAAACTTTAGAGACGTTTGTAAATAAAATAAATTTTTAAAAATTAACAAATGAAGCACCACACTATACCCGCCATCTGCATTGATAGTCTTTGCACCCCTTGTACCTTCCCACCTTTCCTTTCATCCCTCCTCCACAAAAAAAAAGATGAAACTCCCCCCCAAAAAAAGATTCTAGGTACGGCTAGCAGCAAAGGTGATCCTACTACTCACCTTTTCTCTACATCTTGCGCCATAATTTTGTAGGTACGGTTAAATATGTGAGGGGGGATGGCCTACGACCGCCACTGATTCAAATTTTAAGAATCTTAAAAAAAATCGAACCAAAATTAATTTGTTTGGTGATTTTTAAATATTAATTTAATTTACGAACGTCCCCAAAGTTTTAAAAATTAAACTTTTCTTACCATGTTATACATCGTTGAAAAATAATTTTTTTTTCTACAATCAAGTATGAGACATTTTTTGATAAAGAGCTTGGTTTTTTGGAGAATCGGGTGAAACATGTTACAAAAATGTTTTTATTTATTTATTTTGTAAATGACCCCCATTTACGAAGATAATTTTATTTTCTACAATAAAGTATAGAACACTTTTTTTATTGATCTTAGTTTCTAAGAAACTTGGATAAAACCTGTAACAAAATTAATTTGTTTGGTGATTTGTAAAAATTGGTTTTAATTACGGACGCCTGTGAAGTTTTATTGTAAAGATAAACCTTATCTTGTAGTACGGCGTTTAAATGGAATTTTTATTGTCTATAATCGACTATATGGCACAATTTTTGATAGAGGGCTTGGTTTTTAAGATAATGGGGCAGAACTTGTGACAAACATGTGGTTTTTTAATTTTTTTCACATTTCCTCAAAAAACGGACGCCGCTGGAGAGTTTGCTGTTAATCTAATTGCTCTAACTTATATACTATTAAAAAGGGAATTTCATTTTCTACAATAAAGTGTGGAATAAGTTTTTTCCTAAAAAGCTTAGTTTTTGAGAAAATTGGATAAAACTTGTAAAACAATTGGTAAGTTTAGTGATTTTTCAATTGATGTAATTTACGGAGGGCCCTAAATTGTTATAAATAAAACTAATGCTGCCCTGTTACACATCGTTTAAAAGGAAATGTTATTCTCTACAACCGACTATAGGACACAATTTTTAATAAATATTTTTTATTTTTTTTTGCATTACCTCAATAAACGGACGCCGCTGGAGAATTTGTCTTTGTTCGTACCCCACTGACTTGTATATCGTTGAAAAGGAAATTTTATTGTCTACAGTAAAGACAATTACATATTTTTCACTAAGAAGCTAGAAGAAGAAGGTATGGGGGTTTTTGCAGCTAAAATTTAAAAAACTAATATAATTTTATTTTTAGTTTTTCTTTCTTTGCGGCTTTAGGGCATCAACATAGTTACATTTTCAGAAATTCGAACACGACTATAAGAGGAGGGTGGATAAAAAAAAATTGGACCAAAACCTGGCTTGGCAACATCCAGATCCTTGACCCACTGTCAAAGTGCGCTCCTCTTATTTTGCATACTCAACTACCTACAGCGCCTGCACTAAGTCGCTCGAAAAGGAATAATATTTGATTAAATTAAGCCGTATACCTACCAAATTCTAAATACTTTATTCATAATAGAGTTCGAGCAAACCCACGGGGCCGCGCGCCTGAGAGGCTCTCTCTCTTTAATGCACCTCATTTAAAAGAGCGAAAGAATTGCCAAGCGCTCCGGGTTGTTTACGCGAAGTCACTAAATGTCCACGTCTTGAAAAAGGAATCTATAAGCGGGGGAAAGTTAGTAGGACGATTGTAAAGTAGATCGGTATAATTGTCTTTGGTATGGAAACACCGCCGACTCTTTCGGAGGAGGCAATTCTCAATAAATATTTACACCGTCGTGTATGGCCATCTGGTATGAGATATCGGTAAATGGGGCCATTTTGGATTGGTTGTCTATTTTATTAGTTTATGATTCTACTGACTCGATTTCCAACAAAGGTTTGCCAGCGATTAGGAGGGGATGAAAGCCAGTGCAATACGACTTGCGAATCGCAGAAAGTAACGATATTTGTAAAAGTTATTTTTCCTTCATAGCTAGATAAGACAAAGTCAATTAATTCGCTTAAAAGAAATGCGCCTAGGAGTTCTAGCCTAGCCAAAGTTTGTGACTTTATAGGCGCGACCCTAGATTTTGCAGATATGAGAGAGACAGATATATTGTTTTCCTCTTCTACACGAAAATATATGACGCCTGCGTAACCTCGAATTAAAGCGTCACAGAAGCCGATGATTTGACAGGTATTGGTTTTTCACAGTTTGATTTGTCGGGGTAATTGAAAATTGGAAAGAAGCGGGAATTCAGAACGAAGTTTGTTCCAAGAGTCGATGATAGATAGAATCTGGTTGATATCAGCAATGTAGGCAATAGGATTGAGACGAAACCTAAGGAGTAAAGAAGCAATATCCTTTTGAAGTTTCGGTCCAGATAACAACGTGTCATTGAGACTAATATTCTTTAGGGTGACTGCCGAACAATCCCAGACTACCCTTAATTTTGTACTTAAGTTTTCCGGCTTTAGTACACAATGATGTGCCAAAAAACATGATACGTCGACTTTTGGTTGACTAGATAAAACTAGACTCATATGATTAGAATCGATATAGTCTTGCATGAAACTTGAATAGGCAGTGTACAGATCAGGATTTTTGAGTAATCTATTTTCTAGAAGTAAAAATCTACGATAAGCTTGCGGATAAGTATTTCCTAGGTCAGGGTTTATTTTATCTTTAAACGGAAGATCTACCATGAATCTACCGCTCGATTGTCGTACGACACTCGCAGTAAATATTGATTCCGCTTGTTTTTCTTCCTTTGATAAGATTTGATTTTTAGGCAAATGTTCGATTTCCCAAAACCTAGGGATAATGACCTCTAAAGGAGGTGAATGACTCGTTAAAAACAACTGGTTCATTCTGTAAGACTACCTACTTCGTCCACTTTTCCCATGACGACCCAGCCAAAGATGGTTTCAAGGGCTGAGGGTTGCCCTATTTGTCCAAGAACCCTGCCCTCCTTGAATATCTGTGCGAATAGCTCGCAACCAATAACTAGGTCCACAGGTCTAGATTTGAAATAAGATGGGTCGGCAAGTTTAAGGTTTTCCAAGTGTTTCCACTGATTATCGTTCAAAGTGAATGTAGGCATATTGGAACATAGTTGTGGAACGACAATTGCTTCGAAATTAAGTAAAGGAGTTACCTGTCCTTGTGGCTTAATGTGACATTGAACGAGCCCTTTGAAAGTAAAAGAAGAAATTTGATTTAATCCGAATATTTCAGTGGTGTAACTTCGCCTAGGAAGATTAAGACGCTGAATACACTTTTCACTGATGAATCCTGTCTGTGATCCAGAATCAAGCAGTGCCCTTACAGGTTGAAAATTTCCGCAACCGTCCATAACATCTATTATGGCGGTGCATAAAAGAAAGGTACCTGAAGGTCCTGAGGTATTTAATGACACATGAAGATTATTGACAGGTGGTGTGTGAATGACAGGACTAGTATCTTGGCTTCCAGACTCTTTATTAGTTTCTAAGATATGAGTTAAAGTGTGGTGCCTTTTACTATTGCAAGTCCTGCATGATTATTTTGATTTGCACGTGTCTACCCCATGCGAGGGATGAAAACACGCTAGACATAATTTTTTCTGCTTGACGAAAGATAGGCGCTCGATAGGCGAGAGGTCAAGAAATGTTTGACATTTCGAAAGCACGTGACCTTGATTACACCGGAAACATTTTATTCCCGTACTTGAATTAGTTGAGGTGCCAGCCAGTCCTATAAAAGGCGAATTGGATGATTTATAGGTAGGCTTTTGCCCAAACTGATTTGGCATAGAATTTGATTTTTGATAGGTAGGCTTTTGCCCAAACTGATTTTGCATGGAATTTGATTTTTGATAGGTAGGCACCTTTTTAAGTGCTGTTGATTGAGGAAGTGATTCCAAAACTTTACATCTTTTTTCTAGAAATTGAAAAAGTGACTGAAAAGTGGGAATTTTGGTATTAGTATTGGCGTGACTCATTTCGAAATTTGAACGCGTCGGAATATCCAATTTTTCTAACAAAATGAAAAAAATAATAAAGTCCCAACTGTCAACGTCAAAGCTAAGTGATTTTAAAATTTCTAGGGATTCTGAAAAGGTGTCAAATAAATTACGCAATTCTTTATCTGACTCGTTTTTTAATGTAGAGTTCATAATTGTGCTTAAAGCATCATTTGCGAGGTCTCGCTTTTTTGATATCTATTGACTAATTTGCCGTAAGCAATTTTATTATTTTGATCAGATAAGCTAATCCCTGATATCAATTTTAAAGGCTCATCCTCGAGATATGAAAATAAATATTGAAGTTTTCGGACGTTCCTTAGACTTTGATTTTGATCTATAATGTTATCAAAAAGATCAAAAAAGCTTGGCCATAATTTTTTATCACCTCGAAATATGGGAATACCTAACTCTTTGAGTTTTGGAGTTTCGTTTTGTCGAACATATGATCCCGAAAAGGATGGGGCCTCAACCGGAAATATTTCAGAGTAAACCACTTTACACGCATAAAAATATTTATGAGCTTCTGAAAGGATCGCATCCTGCGTTTTAAACTCCTCGTCGTCCGAGTCGTCTATCAACATAATGACATCATTATGTGCCAGCATGCAGTTATCGAAGGTTTCATCCAAATCGGAATACCTCACTTGAAACTCTTTTCTCGCTTTTGCGTCCGTTGCCGCGGTTTGTGAAAACACATAACACTTGGTGATCGCATATAAAAAACCCTTGCGTTTTTGCACGGCTTTTTTGATAGACATGATTTTTACCTTTGAAATGACGAAATTGTCGGTAAATATACAATTAACGCTAAATTAATGCTTCTGAAATAGAAAAATGACGAATTGTCGAAAATATGCACTAATTTATCGCAATTGATGAAAATTGTTTTAAATATCGAAATGATATGGAACACATCTAATCACAGAAATGTCGGTAAATATACAATTAACGATAAATTAATGCTTCTGAAATAGAAAAATGACGAATTGTCGAAAATATGCACTAATTTATCGCAATTGATGAAAATTGTTTTAAATATCGAAATGATATGGAACACATCTAATCACAGAAATGAGAAATGTTGTTTGTTTTGATTGATTCTCGATTTTTGTTTACTGAAGTGACCACGTGGTAGACCCTGCGTTACCATAGCAGCGGACCGAAAACAGGTGAACTGCGCCGAAACCGAAGGTCGAACGAAAATCTCTCTCGGTTCAATACGATTGGCAAAATTCAAGGCCGTGTGATCTCGGCGAAAATGTGAAAATGAAATGGCCGACTTATTAATACCGTCGTATGGAGTAAATTTAAATATTTCGGGTCGAAGGAACACTTATGTTTGCCCGCAGTTAGAGAAACGATAACTGCAATGGACTGTATATATTTTAATTAATGAAAGCGCGAACAAACATAAATATATTGATATGAAATCACGAAATAATCAAAAATAAATGCTGTTACCACACAACAAAGCACTCACCAGTTTGCAGCCAATTTCTCCACGTTCCAGGGGCCCCTTTCTGGATCTAATGATGGCACCACGTAGCCGAAGGGCTGAAGTTTCTAGTTCTATGCTTCAGTACACCAAAATCGAGCACTTTCAAGTGTAGAAATTTGTAATAGTTGGAGAAAGAAATTAACACGCCATTTTCTCGAGGCGGTAGAAAAGGATCTCCCCGATTCTTAGTGCGCATGTCCAATGCGCGAAAAATGTACTCTGTCCGTCATCCAATTGTGTGGTTTTAAAATTTACAAACAACCGCGAAATTTAGCGGGAGCTAACACCCATATGTTACTTTTTTTTAGGTACCTAAATTATTCTTCTGAATTTTTCTTATATGTGCTACTCCTTGGAAATAAATAAATAAATATATTAGAGGCGCAATTAAGGGGGAGTTCTATAAAATCGGTAAAGCAGTTTCTGAACTCGTTTACAGGGTGGGCCAAAAAACCTGGACATTTTTTTTATTATAACTTTTGAACTATACAATCGATATTAATGGGACAAACTGCACTTGCCAAAGAATTAATCAGAGTTTTGACTAATTTATCATTTTTTGTCTGCCATCTCAAAATCCAAGATGGCGGACGAAATTAAAATGTACCTTTCAAAGATGCTCGTTTATTCTTGTGTTGCGAATATGTTCTAATTATTTTTTTAAATTAGTAAGAAAGCTGCGTTCTTGCCAGGCACGACAAGGTACGATTCAGCAAAATTGGTTCAGTGGTTCTATAAAAAAATATTTTTGTTCAACCATTGTTTTGCATATTATACGATTGCTTGCCAATCATGTCTGCATTTATTTACTTATAAATTCATTACTACTGAACCGATGTTAGTGGAAATAAACAACATCCTGGGGAGAATTGATTGCTTTTTTAAGATCATGATCAAAGTTATCGCCATCTTAAATTTTAAGATGGCGGATAGAATTATTCTTGATTCTTTAAAATGGCGTGTTCATTCTTATTTTCCGAAAATGTTTTAGATTTTTTTTAATCTATGAAAAAGCACTACTTTTTCCCTACACAACGAGGTAAAAATTATTAAAATCAGTGTGGTGGTTCTCAAAATATCTATTTTTGTTTCAACTATTGTTTTAGAGATTATACGATTGTATTGCCAATCCTGTCTGCATTAATTTTCTTATAAATTCTACCAATTTTAGTGAAACACAAAAAATCGTGGTAAGAATTGATTGCTCTTTAAAGATTATAATCGAAATTTGCCGCCATCTTAGAATTTAAGAAATCGGACAGAAATTGCCAATGCAATCGCATAACTTGTAAAACAATTGTACAAAATCAGATTTTGTGAGAACCACTTCGCCGATTTTATTTAATTGTACTTTATTAAGCGGGAGAAGAGTAGTACTTTCCAATAAATTAATAAAAAAAACTAAAACATTTTCGAAAAATAAGAATAAAAGTGCCTCTTTGAAGGATCAAGTATGGTTCTGTCCAACATCTTAACTTTTAGGATGGCGGCAAATTTCGATTATAACCTTGAAAGAACAATCAATTCTCACCATTATTTTTCTTATTTCACTAAAACCGGTTTGGTAATAATGATTTATATGGAAATGACTGCAGACAGGGTTGGCAATGCAATCGTATAATCTGTAACACAATGACGAAAGCAGAAATAGGTTTTTTGAAAATCAATACACCGATTTTGCTAATTTGTACCTTGTTGTGCGCGGGAAAAGTAGTGCTTTTCTATAAATTAAAAAAAAAATCTAAAATATTTCCAGAAAATAAGAATAAAGCCACCATTTTTAAGAATCATGATTCTGTCTGTAAATTTTAGGATGGCGATAAATTTTGATCATGATCTTTAAAAAACAATCAATTCTCACCAGGATGTTTTTTATTTCATCAAAGTCAAAGGTTCAGTAGTAATAAATTTGTAAGGAAATAAATGCAGACATGATTGACAAGGCAATCGTATAATTTTCAAAACAATGGTTGAAACAAAAATATTTTTTTTAGAACCATCAAACCGATTTTGCTGATTCATACCTTGTGTGTGGCAAGAGCGCAGCTTTTCTACTAATTTGAAAAAATAATTCAAACGTGTTTGCAACATAAGAATAAACCAGCATCTTTAAAGGGTACATTTTAATATTGTCCGCCATCTTGGATTTTGAGATCGCTGACAAATAATTATAATTAGTCAAAACTTTGATTAATTCTCTGCCAAGCGCAGTTTGTCCCATTAAAATCGATGGTATAGTTCAAAAGTTAAAATGAAAAAAAATTGTGCTGTTTTTTTCTGGCCCACCCGGTATAATGTTAATTCAGCAGATTTGTTTTTGTAAAAAAATCACTGAATAGAGTTAAAAAAATACTATTATAATCAGTACGTTTTGACGTAGCTAGATTAAAATTTAGCGCTCTTTTTACTCATCTGACTTTAACTACGTGGTAAAAAGGAGGACGGAGATAGCAATTCACAAATAGTATCAAGTCCCTATCCAAGTCCGTTAGTTAATTCTCTTTTGCTCTGAGGTACATGAAGAAATATTTATTTATATTTTATATTTATGTTCCCAATAAGCTAGCTAACATTATTTATTATGCTAACATTTTTAAATATTTTTACAAAGATGCAAGTCAAGTGAATCGCTGGACCACATAGCAACAGCCGCCCCAAAATAAAAAGTAAACCAAATTTAATTAATAAAATAGGCATAATGCAAGGTTGTCGCTTTGACGGATGTTACAAGTACGTGCAATTAAGATGAAAATATACATTGGATGTCACAGAGTGATGAATATCAATTGGATCGATTCTTGAATATACTCGCGCCAATATACACGGAAATTTTGGCATCAAAATTTTTTAAAAATTTTGCTGTATTCTTCATTAGACTCATGGTATGCTATGACATCCATTTAATTTAGGTACACCCCCATCAGGACTGTACCAAAAACATGGAAAAACGTTGTGACATCCGAATTTCGATGTCACGGCGTCGAAGGATGTCACAAGATATCTAAAAATTTTACGCCTGGATGTCACAACGATCAGCGGATATCTATATATATATATATATATATATATATATATATATATATATATTTATATATATATATATATATATATATATATATATATATATATATATTGATGCACTTGGCGTTGTCACCTCGGCGTTAAGGATATGACGACCTGACCTCACCTATTTCTAGTGGTGTTAGCCCATATATAGGTACATATATGACATGAGGGGAAGTTTCTTTACCAGAATTTCAAGAGGGGTAAATAATTTCTTTTCAAATATTTGATAAATACGTGGATTACGTTCGGACCTCAGACCGATATACAACCTTTGGATATGTGCCATTTTCTGCCACCTCAGGCACTGTTGCCGGTTTTATTAAGGTGATAACGTATGGCGTAAGTCTATAAGCAACAATAGCTTTATCTAACTAAATTTAAATATTAAATATAAGGTAACAACGTTTTACTTTTATTTAGGGACACTTTAGGACATATAACAACTTTAAAAGGTTTCAAAAGTTTGTAAGAAAAATTAATGGTAACAACGTACTGTCTTTAAATAAAAAACCGAACATTTATACTTTCATTATAGAAAAACTTGCTGTTATTTTTTTGGAAAACACATTTTGAGGTTTTGTGATCTCTGAAAAGTTGCATAGCTTGAAAGTCTTAAATACAATTTTTGTTGAAAAATGGTTTACTTACTGTCAAAAATTCTACACATAGATCCGATAAACATTAAAAGGAAATTGTCAAAAATACACTCTATGGAATGCAAAAAAAATTAATACATTATCTTAATTTATATATTTTTGGGTTTGCAATGTTTATGACATGATTGATATGACAGAATTAAAAAAAATTATTTATCCGTGACAAAAAAATTAATAAAAAAGAAATTGTGATAATTAGTTAAGCCGTTTAAAACAGGAAAACCATATACAGGAATGATGTGTTTGCCCACGCCACAGCCCAACGTGAATATTATATATTAATCTAATAATAACCACCAGCAATCACAACGCTCAAATGTTGACGTGATGTCAGAATTTGTAAATGACATTCTTTATCAAAAAAGTTTCACTGGCGAATCCTCAGAGGTAAATTAGCTTGGGACCGCGATTCGGCTCTCAGAAGACAGCCTAAGCCCTGGATTTTTTTAAATTTGAAGGAATTTCACGAGGTAAAAAGTCTTAACAAAAAAGTTTTACGGGTAAGTCCTCAGAGGTAAAGGTAGCTCGGGGAAGCGTTTCGGCCTCATTATGCCTCATTCAGCCCGAGCATAAACATGAAATGAAATGATCATGTCGGTATCTGAAAAAAGAAATAGGAAATATGGTGTTTACTGAGGAGAGGCCAACTGTCAATTTGCAGCTTTGACATTCTTTATTATTTAATTTCCAAGTCATATCAAAATTATAATATCTTTATGTTCAATTTAGCACTGTGCCTAAGAGTCATTTGCAGCCGTAATAGCCAAGTTTACAAAAACATTTCCAAACTAGTGAGAATCTTTAATTTTAAAATTTGTATTGGAGAACTTGGCTTTACTTTTATCTCAATTCTTTTAACGGAACACCACTCTCGCGTACTTGGCTTTTTTTACATGAAATGTTTTTGTTATGATTTCACTCCTTTTTTAAAGGATTTGGATAATATTTAAGTTTTAAAGTAGTAAAATGTGAGGAATATTATTCAAAAGTTTTGCAATGCCTTATTAAAAAGTTTGAGGTTTTTTTTAAATATTTTCCTATGGTTTTATCATAGTTCCTATCAGCCTTCTAAAGCTCAGCTCTAGTGTTCCTCGAAATAGGCAATGCTAATTTTACATAACTTTACATTTATTGGGGAGGAAAGTAAATTAAAATTTTGGTGCTTTAAAATTTTTTACTATACTTAGTTTTATCATAGTTCCTATCAGTCTTCCAAAGCTCAGCTCTCTAGCGTTTCTGGAAGAGGAGAATGTTACTTTTACATAACTTTACATTTAAAGGGGAGGGAAGGTAATTATAATTTGGGGTTTTTTAATTTTATTTTATAGTTTTATCATAGTTCCTATTGGCCTTCCGAAGCTCTCTCTCTAGCGTATCTGAAAGTGGGCAATGTTACTTTTACATAACTTTACATTTATAGGGTAGGGAAGTAAATTAAAATTTTGGGGTTTTTAAGTTTTTTCCTATAGTTTTGTCATATTTCCTATCAGTCTGACATAACTCAGCTCTCTAGCGCCTCTGGAAGTGGGCAGTGTTACTTTTACATAACTTTACATGTATGGGGGAGAGGAGTGAATTAGAATTTTCGGGTTTTTTGATTTTTTCCAACGGTTTGGTCACATTTTCTATCAGTATGCCAAATTTCAGCTTTATAGCGTGTTAAATTTAAATTTTCGTAAATTTAAAAGTTAAACCCCTCGTAGTTCAAACGCGGTCAGATGTATTAAAACCCGGCTTTGATATTTGAAAACGCCTCGAAAATCAAGCTCAGTCCACTTGCTTTTATCTATCTCTGCTAGAAATACCTAAAATCCCCAAAAAACATCGAAATTGGCCCAACCTGTACAAGTCATGTTTAAATTTGTCACAAAATACATTAGGGACTTATTGCAGTAAAGCAATGCAGAAAGCGCGAATTTGAGAAGGATAACGGGGTAATTCCCCACTCTAAAAAAATAAATGCACAAATATTTTTTCCGTCGACCATGAACCCCCCCTAAATTTAGAGCAAAATTCGCGCTTGTCAGGCAGTAATAGTACCAAGCAATATTTTGACAATTTTACATTAAACAGCTGATCGACGACTTACTTTTAAATTCAACTTTGGTATGTCAAGTTTGTAGTACCTACCTACTCCAGTGGCGCACCCAGGGATAGTTTTTGGGGGGGGGCGCGAGGCCTCTGGCGAATTTTATACTCTTTAATCTTTTTATTCAGGAAATATGTGAAAAATCTCAAAAAAAATCTTAAGCATTTGGGGGCCCGGCCCCCGAGACCCTCCCCCCCTCTGGGTACGCCCATTCATACTTCTAAGTAAAACGGTAAAACCGGATTCATTTCTTTGAAATATTCAATTTTTTTTAAATGGGTGCTATTATCATGTAAAGCAAAACATACGTAATTTGACACATGAAAATCATTTTTATCCATATTTAAGTATTTTTACCTTCCTAGCCCGCAAAGCAATGGCTAGAGAAGGTATTATTTTCGACGAAAAAAATTTTTTGAGATAACGCCGAAAATATATTTGGGTGTATTTTGACCTATCTTAGCAATATCGTCGTGATGTCTGTCTGTGTGTGTGTAGGTGTGTGTGTGTGGGTGTGTATGTGTATGTGTATATTATTTCTGTCCGTAACGCGATAGCTCCCAAACCGCTGAACTGATTTTCATATAATTTTCAGATAAAATAGTGTTCGCCACTCATAGAGCTGATTAGTTTTTGGTCAAAATCCATTAATGCTAGATAGTTTTTTGACAATTTAAAAACTTTCTAATGGAGCGTCGTATCAATATGCGGTGTATAGTAGGCTACATTTTGCTTAATAATTTGTGTAATAACCAAAAACTTCATAGGAGCTTTAGTTTCTGAGCTATTTACAAAAAACTGTTTTCAGGGCTGATCTATCATGGCTTCACTTAAAGTGTGCTAATAGGCTAGCTAGGAAGGTATTAGATCCGTCATGGATCCATTTATTTTACTTGCATACACTGAAATGTAAAAGACTCCTTCGATCAATATTTGAAATGTGCTTTTTCTTGTACATTTTTTTGAAAAAGATGTTTTTTCAATTTTAGCGCTTTTGTACCTCATGCAAGGAATTGGTTGCAAATATGCAGAATTATTGTTAAAAGATCCTTCTGGTTTTTAAAAATTTTATAGGACGTTATATTAAACATTCATATTAAAATGTGTGTTCTGGACCAAAAAAGAGATACAAAAAGTATATCTCATATTTTCAACATACCTTTTTTTAAATGATTACTGCGTATTTAAAGGATTTGGATAATATTTAAGTTTTAAAGTAGTAAAATATGCGGGATATTGTTCAAAACTTTTGAAATGCATATTAAAAATGTTGACGTTTTTTATATTTTCCTATGGTTTTATCATAGTTCCTATCAGCCTTCTAAAGCTCAGCTCTCTAGTGTCCCTGGAAGTAGGCAAAGTTAATTTTACATAACTTTACATTTATAGGAGAGGAAAGTAAATTCAAATTTTGGTGTTTTTAAATTTTTTCCTATAGTCTTCCAAAGCTCAGCTCTCTAGCGTTTCTAGAAGTGCTAATTTACATAACTTTACATTTATGGGGGAGGGAAGTTAATTAGACTTTGGGGTTTTTTAATTTTCTTTTATAGTTTTATCATAGTTCCTATCAGCCTTCCCATGCTCAGCTTTCGAGCTGTCTGGAAGTGGGCAATGTTACTTTTACACACTTTTACATTTATAGGGGAGGGAAGTAAATTAGAATTTTGGGGTGTTTTAATTTTTTTCTATAATCTTATCAAAGTTACTATCGGCCTTCCAAAGCTCAGCTCTCGCGTGTCCGGAAGTAGGCAATATTACTTTTACAGTACTTTACATTTATAGGGGAGGAAAGTAAATTATAATTTTGAGGTTTTTAATTTTTTTTCTATAGTTTTATCATAGTTGCTATCAGTCTGCCATTTCTGGAAGTGGGCAATGTTACTTTTACATAACTTTACATGTGTGGGGGAAGGGAGTAAACTAGAATTTTGGGGTTTTTTGATTTTTTCCAGAGATTTGGTCATAATTTCTATAAGTCTGCCAAATTTCAGCTTTGTAGCATGTCTAGAAGTACAGTAGAATATTGATGATCTATACATGAGTGAGTGAGTGAGTGGTAATTTCGACGTTTTTTGAAATTTCGTAACAACTTTACTACTTTATGGAATTCCATGAAACTTGGAGGGGTTGTTAACTCCGTGAAGATCTACGACTGTGCAAAGTTTGAGATTCGTAGCTCATTCCAAAGTAGAGTTTTAGATAGGTCAAATATCGGCTGAAATGTTTTAAGAAAAGATGGTATACGGCGCGCGAACCTAATAAACGAAACCTATAAAAATAATACAGGTTTTTTTTTCAAAATAGCCCACGAAGTCTTAGGTACTTAGTTTTTAGAAAATTAGATAAAACCTAATTATTTCAGTTTATTTTGCATATAATATAGAAAACATATATGTGGGTAGCCCTAAAACTTTATGGTTTGTATCTTACCAAGAATATTACCCATGCAACTGATTAATAATTTTTGTAGAAAATTTATCTATCTTTATTTCATGTCATTTTAATCATTCTCAAAAATGAGTAACTTTTAATTTAAAGGCCACCAAAAAAACAAATTGGATAAATTCCAAAATGAAAAAATGGTTAATATCATACCTCGAACCTTGTTTTTAGTCTAACAAAAAACACAGTTTAGCATTTTCGTATAAAATTTTGTTGGCTATAATTTTTGTTTTAAACTTTGTGCAAAAACCAAGTTATTTAAAAAAAAGAGAATTTGTGCGCCATTTTTTTAAAAAAGCGGCGAGAGCAGGCATCGCTCTATAATTGTGCCAAGCTTCGGACCTTTTGCACCAAAACGTCATATTATATGGTTAAACTACTTAACTAATTTCAAGTCTTGCCCATAGGAAAGTATCTGAATAGCTGTCGCAAAAATTTATTATATTACAAAATCAATCAAGTCAAGTTAAATAAAACCGTTAAATACTACCAGCCAGAATAAGCAAAAAATGTAAGAAGACTAGCAAAATTAGTCAAATTATTTCAATAAGATAAAAAATACAATAATAATCCTTTACAAAGCCCCTCTTAAAATATCAGACTCAGGCACTCGTTTCTGAGAATTCTATTAGATATTCCAAGGGTAAAAAAAGCAGGTACAAATTACATATAACATAGAAACCCGTAGCGTCTAAAATCTAATCTGCAATGTTTCCATATTTCTGAGGCCGCAGCGACGCGGTTTTAATACGCAGAATACGTGTTATACCACCGAGGTGACTCAGTGGACCGTTTAGTTACAGTAAAAGCGACGCTAGCGCCACCGGTAGATACGTGAACTACACGGCCAAAAAGTAGCTATATATACCATTTTGTGACCTTAGAACAAAATTTTGCACACAGCTTACTGAGTGTGTTAGGAATCGTCCCTGAAATTTTTATTGAAAAACGTTGTCACCTCAAAAAAGTGAGGTAATATAGTTATATATGAGGTGACACCGTAGTTTATGTACTTTGTTTTGAGGTGGCTAAGTACCCTTTATCAATATATATATATGTATATATATTTATATATAAGTATGCATTGCGGTTTGTTAAAAGCAAATATTATTCTTAATTTTTTTCTTTATTCTAGGGTGGGGGGGTAATTACCACGTTACCCCCTAAAATCCGCGCTTGATTTTGTGGCACCCATGTATGTACATATTCAGGAAATAGCGTCCAGTAAACAATGTTGGTCTTAGTGTTTAAAATTACACATAGAAACCTCAAACACGGATTAAGCATTATAGAAACAGCCCTTTTTCGAACATTTTGTTCGATTTCTGGCTCATTTTCTAGGAGTTAACAATGTTAAGGTGAAAATGTCCAATTAACCTCCCTGTATAAAATATATAAATTTAAAAAAAAATCATCAGTACTTACCCAAATAACACATAAATCACATCAACGTTAAATTAACGTGAAAAAAAATAACAAAGTTTTTTTTACTTGAAAACAACCTCATACCATGTAATATTTATTTTGTTAAATCTACATGCTTAAAGATAACTTAAAAACAAGGAGAAATCAATCTATAAAAATGTACTGTTTCTGGTGCTGTGTATATAACGTGTTTTTTAACCTAGTTATTTTCATGTACCAAATTCACACTTGAAAAGCCCTTCACAACATGTTCTAAAATGCCACTAGATTAAGACTTCTCAAACCTACTAACTTTCTGCGTCGTTTTTGGTCACGTTTTTTTAATAACATTTTTTTAACTTAAAATAGACGCGAAAGGGAGTTATAAAAGTTCACTAGTTTAAGACTACAACACTTTGACAATTTTAAAGATGGCGCTCAAGGCAAGACAAAATATCTATATATCTATCTATATATATTATATTTTTTTAAAAAGCTAAACAAGATTTTTTAACAGCAAAATGTGTCTTTATTAGGTTAATAACAGATGCGTCGTGATCTCAAAAATATTCGGTAGAAAAGCCATGCAAGTCGTGTTTTAAAATTGGTGTAGGAAAGGCGTGAATCTAATGTGATTTTAACGTGTATAACAATCACGTGAAACTAACGTAAAAGCATTGCTGTGTTAATTTGATAATGGTGTTATTACAACGCAGTTTTTAGCAACGTTATTTTTTATAACGTTAAAAGAATGACCTATTAAGCTTTTTTTCATATATGAAATAAACGTTTTTTTTCTAGCAGCTTTTAAAATCAACGCTTTTTTTCTCACGCCTTTTTTACGTGTTAAACACATGCTTGTGCTATGTGGGTATACACGCGCAAATGTTTATATTTGCTACCAATCACTTACACGGAATTTGTTTGTTTATAGTCCGCCCTACTTTTTAGTTTGTAAAGTAAAGACGAAAAAGTGCCACTATCCATACCAAACAACTCAATTCAAAAACACTGCGTACATGCGAATGTCAAATACAATTTATCATTTTGATTTGGTAAAACCTCTATCAAGGGGTGACAGAGACTAAAAATTTTAAAGGCTGCCTCGGGCGCCAGACAAGCTAGCTATGGCTCTGAAGGTCCGGTTTCGAAAAAAAACCGGAAAGACAAGGATATTGCTATTGTTTTAAAAATAATTTTTAGCGACCAGCAGAGGGCCCATCATTGATGACAAAAGCAGCAATTGTTGGTCTTGTAAGCGTTTTACAATACACGTTTTCCTACCAGATGCGGATATGTTTTAAACATTTTTATAGGTTATCAAAATTAGTTTTAAATTAATGCCAACACTTCTTAGCTTATGATCTTGAGTAAGGATTTCATATAGTTTTTCTATTTTCCCAAAAAATCCGAATTAAAATAATTTATATAAAAATATCCATTATTTTAGCTTAAAGATAAACATCTCAAAAAACTGTTTTTCCTTAAGCTTTTGATATTAAACAATAAATTAACCATACCGTAGTACCATATACAACAAATGTACTAATTTTCATGCCAAAGTTCGCTTGTTTAGCCTAAAAATACATGGCATGATAAACTGTTGTCACACACGTAACGAAAACAGAAATAAAAATGTATAACTCGCAAAATAGGCAATAATTAAATTAAATTCTTCTTGTCAAAAGCCAACACATTTATGAGACACCAGAAACAAAATTTAAAAAAATTGCATGTTATAAGTTTTTTTTTATCAACAGAAATAAATCTGTCACACACGTAACGAATATTTTAACTTTTGCAGTAAAATGCAATATTTTCTAAGTAATAATTTTGTTTATTCAGTTTTCTCCTTAAATGTCTATTCTTTGAGTAATTCTAAAAGGAATAGTTTGTATAGTCATTGGCGTAAATAAAAAACGCGTTCATCTGCGGAATGCTACTAGACCTAATAATGTTATTCCAGTTAGGCCTAAATTGGCCCTTACTTCTACAAATAACACTGTCGAATTTCAACAAAGTTGTGTAAAATTTACTTAGTACATGGTATGTTACCATGTACTAAAATAAAAAAATTATATTTACAAAAAGGTTTGACGTATCTTCAAATCTATACATTTTTTGACTTATGTTTATAAGAACCTCTCTTATAAGATAAAACTTTTTGATATGCTCGGACACAAAAGAAAAGACTAAAAATACCATATTTGTATTTGTTAATAAGTTGTTTGAGATAATTTTTACAGAAGGTCAAAAGGAAGATGTGATAATTTTTAGTGATGGACCGTCATCGGAATTCAAAAATAAATACTTACTTCCATTTTTAAAAGACAAATTTTATGTTAATTTTACATGGAACTATTTTTGCACAAACTACGGCAAAGGTGTAGTAGACGGTATAGGAGGAGGTGTAGAATCTTTGGTTTGGCAACTATCTCAATCTAAAGATGAAAAATCAATCAAATCAATCAATCAAAAAATTTGCTCGACTTTTATAAAGCTGCATCAAGTGTTTAAAATCAACTTCTTTATGAAGACAATAGCAGCAGATTACCATTTCTAAAACTAAATAGGCCTAACCCAAAAAATTCGAGTAAGAAGTTATTTGATCAAGTAATTATGAAGAAAAAAATATCCTTTTTAGTTGTCTAGTTATAGTTTTTAAAAATAAAATACTATTAGCTGTTACTTTCTGTATTTTTTCATTAGACACACACGTAACGTTGTTGTCACACACGTAACTCACTTTTAAGTTTACAATTAAAATAATAAAATGCATAAAGGGGCATTTAAATATAAATCTTATTGTACAAAATATTACCAAGTATTAATTAAAAAATAAAAGTTGAATTAAGTATTTGGCAGTTCGCAGAAAATTTGAAAAATAACCAAAAATACATTATTTTGTTAAGAAATAAATGTCACATACGTAACGAGTTTTTATAATCTTATTAGTAAATTAATATTTTTCAATCAGTGATTTTTTTTGGCGTTAACGTAAGCAAAACTAACAACTTAACCCAGCAAAATTATATTTAATAATTACGATGTGTTTTTGTTGGGTTTAAAAGCAACAATTTAAAAAAAAATCTGAATGTCACACACGTAACGGTGGAATCACCCTGAACTGCATTTTTTTTATTTATTTACAGAAATGTCCCTTACAGGACGAAAATTCTTCCCCGATTGAATCAGATCACAATTTTCTATAAAAAAATTATATGAAAATTTTTGACTATAAATAAGCATAACGTCAGCGACACCGCAAAACCAAGTAACTGACAAAAGTCAAAATTTTCAGGAAGCACTAAAAAGCTCACAATTTTGAGTTATTAAAATGAATTTGATAGAAAATAGTTACAAACCACTTGGGAACTATTAACTTAGGGTCTGTACACTTTTTAGAAAATAATTTACTTGTTTTTATTGGTAGTGTTAGATACTTGGTTTTGAAATCTTCCTTTGCACGAAAAGTGCTCCTTACGAGGTTTTGCGCTGTTAATGTTGCAATTTTAAACAACAGCTAGATGCATGTTTTTAACATAAATTATTTATTTATTGGTATCAAAAATACAAAATCAAAATTTTTATTCAAAAAAAGATAAACAAATGTAAATACAAACTTAATTAATGAGGTAATGAATCATAATCATGTACATCTAAGGGTAAGACACTTTTAAGTGCTTGTAGGTGTTGATACTTCTGTTCTTTTATTTTTATACGACTTTTGTATAATTGGCTTTGAGGTAAGATAGTCCAATTGTCTGAAAAATTACTCTTAAACGAGATTCCATTATTTTTTTTCATATTTCAGACATCTTATATCATTCACATGTAAATCAGTCTTTTTTTGGCCAGGTCTAATACTGCTATAATATCCCAATTTTGAGTAATCCAGAAACCACGTGTGATCCAAATATACCTCAAAAGGTTGCTTCAATCGAGCCTTTTTGCACACTTCAATATAATCAGATGAAAGATTTATGTCTTTATTTTTAAGCTTCCTTTCTATTAAACTGTGCACGCTGTCTACTTCCATCTGGGTATGTCCTTTTTCAAAAAATTTTTGAGTTACAATTATGCCCGTTTCGTTGGCAAAATGGTATAAAGTATTACTCAAAATGCAATTACGATTCTGATAACCAGAACCATCGCTAAAGAGGATAATGGTTTTTGTATGCGGATTTTTTTCGAAAAACTTGCAAAAATGTTAGCCTCCAGACCACTTCAGCTTCGTGCCATAAGTAACAGGAGACTTCTTTATCTACTAAGTTAAAAGTTGTCAAATTGTGAACGCATAATTTTGTTTTGTAGTAAATAGCAGAATCTTGTAAAACAGGGGAACGCTTCACAGACTGAAGGTCCATAGTTAGAACTGGAATCTCTCTATTTTCGATTTCCATTGCTATTTTTTGGTCTGCTTTTTTCTCCTTCCTGGCTTCATCTTTTCTCTTAATGTGGGTCTCATAATTTTCTTGCGATACGTTCTTAGTCTTATATCCAATGCACACATCGCATTGGTCTTTCTTAGGTTTATGGACAAATATATTTTTGATTTTCATTTGTTTTTTAAAATTAATTAAACTTAGAGCTTTGGCATTATTATTATCACAATAATCTTTGTATAGACGGTATACATCAGTCTTTGTTTGAAACAATGGTTCCAAGTACAGTCTTTGGGTTGATGGTCTGCAATAATGTGATTCTAATTTAGGAAGTTCGTCTAAAAAGGTTTTTAACACTTCTAATCCATTTTTCAATTCTACAGGTAATCTTGATCTACTGGGCATAGCTATAATGTTGGTATCCTTTATCTTATTATTAGCCGCTTGGTTTAACCAATTTTTTATCATCCACTCCTTCAAATCCAAAGTGTTTAAAAACATCTTTTTGCAAATTCTGAGATTTTCAGTATCCTTTTTTAGATAATATTCAAATGTCAGTAATGACCAATGACGAAACGCACACTTTCCGCATGTCCCATGACATTTCCCAAAAATTTAAAAATATATTTTTTCTGTCGAGGGGGCTGAACGTGTTGCAAAACCTATTTTTTGCCTGTTTGCATAAAACAGATTGACATGTTGGTCTCAGTTTTCTCTCTTCATTTTCGTTTTTATAAGAGTATTTTCCGGTAATTTTATTTTTTATCAAAGTTTTATATTTACAGCCTTTTTCTCTCAACTTCTTATTTCTTTTTCTTGTATCCTTTTCTCCTTTGTATCTTTGTATTTCCTCCTCGATTTCCATAGGCTCAGCTTCTAATTCATTGTTTGCTAAATTTTCAATATCCATGGTTTCTTCTTCGCTGTCGGTGTTGTCAGCTTCTAATTGAACAGTGTTGGCTAAATTTTCATTTTCCACTGTTTCTACTTCAATTATTCCATTATTGTCGTTGTCTGTATCAAGGTCAGTTACTATATTAATACCTTCCTGCAAGTTCTCGTATAACATGTCATCAAATAATTCAGTTTGGTAGGACTCATGAATATGATTTCGTTCAGAAATTTGGATAGTTTTTTCACTCGCATCACTTGAAGCAATATCGTTATTTTCTATCAACTCTCAGCTGATTTTGTTTTGTCATCTGGGCGATTGCAACTTTTTTCGAGTTCTGCGATGCCGTTATTATGAATTAGAATTGCGTCGGTATCAGTAGTAACTCTAGGAGTTGGTAAATTATTGGCCGTACTCGCAATGGCTCCATCGATACTACTATTACTAGTCTCATCAGGATTTTTTACTAAATCGGTTCTATTATTCTCCTCATTTGAATTTGAATCATCAAATACCAGAAGGTCCTGAAAAAACTCATCACTTTCTAGGATTTTTTGCAACTGCAAGTTCGAAAGTGGTCGATTTGATGCCATGATAAAAGCAAGTATCTGCAAAATACAAAACAATTATTCAGAAAAGTAAAACGCAAAAACACGTAACTGCACGTTACTTTTTAAATACGTTTTTTGAGAATTTCAGCCTTAAAAATAAAACAAATTCATATTTTTTGTGTTAAAACACCACTTGAAATTTGAAATATACTGTTTTAAACATTAATTTAATAAAAATAATGAACTTACCGGTTAAAATTTGCACACAACAACATGACATGGATCAATCACATAGCCAAATACTTGTTTTTGCCGCCACGTTTTTTTCGTCAAACAGATTATTGATTTTAAATGTTTCGATTTTAAAATATTTAGAATTTTTTGTCAGTTAAGAGATTTTGCACATGCACTAATACAATGAACCGATTTCCGCCAAAATGTAATTTTTCAATTTTTGTCAGTTACTTGGTTTTGCGGTGTCGTCGACAATAATTTCATGCTATTTTTGAGATACTTTTTTAGCTAAAAAATAATTTTGGTCCTGTACCAAAGATCACTTAAAACGATAAAAAAAGTTTTTGTTAAAACCTTTAGCCGTCTTCGAGAAAAGCGTGTATTTCCAAACCCTTACATTAGCACGAAAATATCGGCGCTACTCAGAGCCTTAAAGCAAAATCAGATTTTGTGAGACCCACTTAACCGATTTTATTACTTTGTACCATGTAAGCGGGAGAAAAGTATTGCTTTTCTATAGATTACTAAAACTAAAACATTTTTTAGAAATTATGAATAAACATGCCATTTTGAAGAATTAAGTATAATTCCGTCCGTCATCTTAAATTTTAAGATGGCGATAAATTTTGATTATGATCTTTAAAAAGCAATTAATTCTCACCAGGATGTTTTTTATTTCATCAAAATCGGTTTAGTAGTAATAAATTTATAAGCAATGACATGATTGGCAAGGCAATCATATAATATGCAAAACAATGGTTGAAACTAAATTTTTTTTTTAGAACCATCAAACCGATTTTACTGATGCGTACCTTGTTGTGTGTGGCAAGAATACACCTTTTTTACTGATTTAAAATATTATCTAAAACATGTTCACAACACAAAAATAAACAAGTATCTTTGAAGGGTACAATTTAATTTCATCCGCCATCTTGGATTGTCAGATGGCGGACATAACATTTTATACGCGTACCCTAGTAGAGTGTCATTACCGTTATCAGTTTGTAATTCCTAAATATCTACCACTAGAGGCGCTTTAAGCGAACGCGCGCGAATTTTTCTTATTCCTTAAACATCTCTCAATACAGATCGCAACGCCTTAGTAAAGCCACATCTGTTCTGTGCAGTTTTTAGCGTTAATACGTGCATAGGTTAGCTTGTCCAATCATAAGTGGTAATTACCGTTATCAGTATAGTGATGTAAATAAAATATATTTATTTTCCATTTTATACTACAAAATTTATTACCCAGAAAGAAAAAAACAAAAACTTTTTTTACAAAACAAGCGTAGCGATAAAAATAAAATCATTATTATCAATTTTAATTTAAAGTAATATACTCACAGAAAACGTATACGGGATGCCATTATGAGTATTTAAAGTAAATTTTTGAAAAAATGCTTGGACACATTATTTTTATTTTCTTAAAATATTTATACCTATCGACTCCTAGTTGGGGTAGCTTTGACCTCTTGAATTTAGAGAGGGAAAGTGGGTCAAGTGATACCTTGTTTAAAAAAGTTTTTTTAATTCCGTTACAGCATTTATATTATTTCAAAAATTAATAGATTAGTTTTTGAGATATTCGCAATTTAAGAAAAAAAATAAACTGCTGCTTACTATTTTCTTACAAGTAAACTATTACAAATAGATTTAGCAAAATAAATAAATTTTTATTTAAAAAACTTTTATTATGTAGGTAAACTTTTGTAAGAGATGTGTATTTATGTCTCAAATTTAGTGGGTACTTTGTTTTAATCTAAGGTTTCGATATCGCGCTGCGAGCCTCCAACAATGCCGTCCACATTAGCGAATTGAGGCTCGGGGTGTGTTAATGAGTACCCGGCCTAACACGAACGTTAATTTAGTAGTTTCACCTCCTTCAGCTTTTTGTTTATTTATATTTGTTTATTTATTTTTCTTAGATTTATTGTTTTTTACAAACCAAACCAAACTACCGAATTTTAGTAAAAAATTCGACTACATTGAAAAACAACACAAAGCTAACCTTAAAAAATAACGGTAACATTAAAGGACGACCGCACCGTAGGTACCCGTTACCGTACATAACAAAAAAGGAGCGAGAAGCTGCTAATGCGTAGTTTCAGTAATAACAATAACGGTAGCAAAGTTTAAAATACGCGACCCAAAATGTCCCCATTATATTGAAAGTGACATCGCTATTTAAAATTTAAAAACCCAGGTAATACCAGTGCAACATGCTACAAAACACAGAGATCTAAATTGTTTTTAGGATCAGAAAAAATACTTAGTTAAATACCTCTTTTAATCAACCATTAAAATCAATTGACCCAGAAAAGTTACTCTAAACGTAAAAGAAATACTTGTATAGAAAATTATTAATATATTTATTTATATTAAACATTACCAAATTTACCTACATGCTTTCAAAATAAAAAATATTTAATTCAAAATTTTAGAATCTTTGATCTTATATCTCGACTTCGATTAGTATGTCACAAAGGGTTGAACAGCATATTTTTCAAAAATATTGTTCCACTCAAGATAATACATTTTTTTAGGAGTCTCTAGCACAGTTAAATTCCTATCAATATTTAAGTACAATAATTTACCTGGACGAGCTACCGGCCAAGTAATATTTTGCAGCAGATCAATCCTCTGGGGAGTAGGATTCAGATATTTTGCAAAATTCGACCACATTTCAATCATTCTGTTCTGTGTCAAAATATCGGAATCCGGAAATTTAGAGAAGTGCTCATTATTAAAGAAATGCTTCATTCCGTAGATGTAATAACTTTCACCACCGTGGCTTATTTGATCTGCTCCCTTAATACTAGTCCTACAAGAATAACCCATGGGACCAACATAAGAAAATTGATAAAAATAAACGGAAGTGAAGTTGGACTGCAGCTCAGCATGTTTAATAAGAGCTCTAGAAAATTGATTTTGACTAAGGTAACGAATTAGATGTCCCAATGTTTCATCTTCGGGGACGTTTTCAAAATAAAGTTTGTAAATTTCCTCACCCACTTGATCTTTTGTAAAATTTTCTTTAACCACTAAATCTACTGGAATTAATCGTGAAGGCTGTTTTTTAACTAAATCAAATTTTGGAATTAGACTGCTTAAATTGATTGCTTGGTTCACTTCCTCTTCTGATACTGTTCCAATAAGTAGTGGGACCTTATTAAAGTTTCCAAATTTAAGCTGTTCATACATACTTTCCGTAATAAAAGCCTCGGCAGATGGCTGTTCGAGAACCGGCAATGCTGTAGGTAAAGCTGTTTTCCATGCTGCTGCATCAATTTGCTCAGCGGGTGCTGCTCGCAAATACTTAGCAATCTTTTGAGAATTGAAATTTGAAACGTTTCGATCTTCAATTTTGTTAGCTAAATCATATGTATACGACTTCGGATCTGCCATCGATGCCCAAATATTTAAAGGGGACCCACTTTGTGCAATACCAGCTCTAAATAGTCCGGCTGACTTCTTGCTTAAAATGTGGTAGCCTACGGAAGCAGCTCCAGCACTTACGCCTAGTAGAGTTATTTTATATGGATCACCTCCAAATAGGTGAATATTTTGATAAGTCCACTTAAGAGCCATTTGTTGATCTTTAAGACCAGCATTACCTGGTATAACATTGTCACCGGTTGAGAGAAAACCGAATGGCCCTAAAACAAAATAAGTAATGGAAATAATAAAGATATAATTAATTTTTATGTTTAAGGTATTTTCTGGCTGCTTAATTTTTCATCTAGGTAATCTGCGATGGCGCATCCAGAGACCAATGTACCAAAAAACCCACATAAAAAAATCATACAAGCTTCTATAGTAATCCTATCCAGACCGTTTGCCGCATAAATACTAGAAAAAAGATCTGTATTTTATGACATTTTACAAATACACATACAAAACAGAACAAAAAAGGTAAGTAAAATCTAGATAGATTTTCGAAGAGTTTTTGCTTACGTGCAGAGATTTATCACAAACCTAAAAACTAAAGTCAAGGTGTCTGTCTAAACCTCTGAACTGCATAGAATTACATGAAGCTGTCGTAGCTATAGTAAAACGTATCCAAATCAAAGCTTTTGCTTCCGAAATTACCTGCCTTGAAAAGGGATCTTTACCTCCAGAAGCATTTCGAAAGCTTTCTCCCTTTTTAGATAATAATAAAATTCTCCGCCTTGGAGGAAGACTTCAACATTCTTCGTTGTCTTATCAACAAAAATTCCCAATTTTGCTGCCTAATAATCATCGCTTTACCGATATGCTAGTAGAATACGTTCATTTAAAGTACTTTCACGTAGGACTTCAATCTGTCCAATGCATAATTTCTCACCAGTTCTGGATAATTTCTGCAAATAAAGTTATAAGACGTATTGTTTCCAAATGCATCACATGTTGGAAATCCCATCCCACTCCGATTCAAGCTCTACAAGGCGATTTACCATCCCAACGAGTTATTAGTCAAATAAAACCATTTCTACACATTGGTGTTGATTTTGCAGGACCCTTCAATATTTTAATGTCTAGATATAGAGGTTGTCGCACCACTAAAGCTTATCTATGTCTATTTGTGTGCTTTACCACAAAAGCTCTTCATCTACAGTTAGTTTCCAGCTTATCTACAGATGCTTTTCGAGCTGCTTTGCGTCGTTTTGTAGGACGCAGAGGCCGAATATCACTACATTCAGACTGTGGCAGTAATTTTTTAGGTGCCTATAGACAATTATCTAGCCTTATGCAAGGTGCTGCAAAATCTGAGACTATTTCATGGCAGTTTAATCCCCCCCCCCTCTCTGCACCTCATGTTGGTAGCCTGTGGGAGTCGTCCGTGAAATCAGTAAAAACCCATTTATTTAGAGTTATCGGAAGTCAAATCCTTACATTTGATGAGATGTACTAGTATAGATCGAAGCTTTTTTGAATAGTCGTTCTTGGACTGCCTTGAGTAATGATCCAAATGACATCTTTGCAATTACTCCCGGTCATTTCTTAACATTAGAGTCACTACGTCCTATCCCTGAACCCGATTTTTCTAAAGTCTCGATCACCATTGGCAACTATTACAAAAAATCCATCAAGATTTCTGGTCAAGGTGGTCTAAAGAATATCTTCACGCCTTGTATCAAAGAAATAAATGGACTGAAAATAAAGGTAGTTTAGATGTTGGCAATTTGGTTCTAATCAAAGAGGACAATCTGCCTTGTATGCAGTGGCGTCTAGGACGCATCGCTAAAATACATCCTGGTTCGGATGGCATAGTGCGAGTCGCGACTGTTCGTGCTAGTAATGGTTTGCTAAAGCGGCCATTAGTAAAACTATGTCTGCTTCCAATTAAAGATAATGTTGATAATAGTAGTTTTTAAAAGGGGTATACCCCTTTTGGCCCGCGGCATGTTCAGTCCCTGCGCCCTTCTTGTATAAAATTTTTGTGTGTGTTTTTTATAAATTGTTATAATAGTTTAAATTTTAGATTATTATTTTATGTTAAAACTCAAAACTATCTAACGACTACATTTAATAAAAAGGGTTAAAGATTCAAAGGATCGGGGTTGAAGGACCAATATGTTGGGGTGGCTCTCAGGAGAGAAAAATGGAATGTAATTTTCATAGGTAAATAGGAAAACTTACGGTTGTGTTTCTTCTTATCAGCTTGACGGCCGGCCTCGATGTTCCATTAATCCAACAATCATATTAAGGGGATGTTTGACGAAGGATAATTTACACTCGCGTAAATTATATTTAAAATTAAAAATAAAAAAGTAAAAAAAGATTCTATTTTGTATATCGTTCGCGCCGTATGTATGTGTTTGTGTAGGTGCTACGATCGACGTTTTATTTTGCACTGGTTGCATTAGGTTTTTAATTGAAATTCTTTCTTTTGGAAAAAAGACACAACAATGAAGCATTGGTATGCAGTAAAAGGTAATATACAGAGCGACGCGAATATAACTATAAAATAAGTAAAACTAAAGAAAATAGATTTCTAATAACAAACCCACAAATTTTATACAAAAAGGTCGCAGACACTGAACAAAATCAATCATTTGTATATTAATTTTCTATCAATGAACGAAAAACATTGATTCAATAAACACCAACATTGATATATAAAAATAATTTTCAAAAGTTCAATATATTCATGTTTTTTTTATTTTGTTTTTCATTGAATTATTAAATTTCCGTTTATTGGCTGAACATTAATGTATGTACACCGTTTGTTTTTTCTGTAAATGGTTTGTTTCATATCCCGTATAAAAAATATATAAAATTAGTAAAGAACTGTTAAAAACTTGTGGGATTTTTGTTGGTGGTTGCTTTGCGGATAGCTTTCCACTACTTTAAAGACATATGATCCTTACCTACGCGATAATTGTGGCTCACAAATACAACACCTTTTTCAATAAGAAAGTCGGGTTGTCCATCATATGTAGCATTGCCGTGACTAAATCCTCCTCCAAAGATATAAAAAATTACGGGAAGTTTTGCTTTGGTCTTGTTTTTTAGGACTGGAGTAAAAACACTTAAATGTAAACAATCTTCCGTTACAAAGTCAAGATCTTTCCTGGCCTGACGACATTTGCTTTTGTATTGAGTTCCATCGAGAACACCTTTCCATTTCTGTGGAACAACTGGGGCCCTAAATCTAAGGTTTCCTAAAACATAATAAATAGGAACAAGCGTGGCAAGATGACGAGTGCAGTGTTTAAGAAAACTATTATCTACATTCGGTTAACAAAAGTACTGTGCATATCCAATAGGCGGCATAAAATCACGACTAGCAACCTTGAAGTAAAACTTTAGCTTTTTGGCCCATTTTAAACTGCAGTTGGCCCTCGAGTTCCATTATATGAATGGTCCAACTGAAATCCATCTGCTGAACTCGCCTGCCAAATTGCCACTTGGCTCGAGAATTTATTAAATGTAGCTATGGATTTAATCGATAACTGGATAATGCTGGTTCAGCAAATTAAAGTGCATTTTGCTAATATTTATAATTGTATTTAAATAGCTCTTTGTATTTAATTCACTGTTTATCAGGTTTCAATATTACAACAAAATTAATTAACTAGTTTGTGATATGTTTTTTTAACATTGAAAAGAATTTGAAAAAAAGGCTAACAAAAAAATTGGTTGAAATAAAATGAAGACTTAAACTTAATAGGAAAGAAGAAATTTCTGAATAGGGGGCTAGATATAACTAATGTAAATAAATAAAATAATTTTTCTTTAGGGGTTTTGAAAATTTTTCGAGATCAAAAAAAATAATCATGCAAAATGTAATTTAAAAAAGAAACTGATAATTAAAAAACTAATAATAAAATTGAAAAGTTTTGTAGATAATGAACGCAACTGTTCATTAAACACATTTATTTATTGCTAAAATTCACAAAAAATCCCGAACCCTTATAATCCCATTTTCTCTATTCTATGCCCTACAAAAAATGCTCAACTCACCCATTATCCAACAAATCTCGGCACATGAGACGAGTTCGAGGGCGTTGGAGCTCCGATGCCACGTGTGGCCAAAGAAGATATATTAACAAGAAGCGACAAAACCTGAATGACAGTAATGCAGTACTATTACACTCAAAGAAAAAAACTGTGCAATTTTTGTTTTGCACAAAAACAACAAATTCAAAACTTTACTAGCAAAAATATTGTTAGGCATCCCTGTAATTTACTTTGTTTGAATGGTAACCTTATTTGTTTATTTGTATAATGGAACCACGTCCTGTATACAGGGATGCATATTTCACTTTGGCCTATAAATATATGTGTTATCCCTTTCAACTGGTTTAGCATGTTCTTCTTCCAGGATGTAACGAGTTTTAAAAGAGAATAAGGTCTGTACCGGTATTTATAATGTGGGTCCTCAGCTCGCCACCGGCTTGAGCCGCGCCTGACTCCCAAACATTTTTCCGACTAATCAATTTCTCTAGTGTCTAGGGGAAATTTTCTTTAAGTTGACAAAAAAATATTGCATGCAGGTGTGTAATACACCAGAATGTGTCTCTTATTTTTGAAGTTCTCTGGAAAAAAAAATGGCGATTGCCCCCGCCTGAGACAACCTAATTTATTTCTATATTAGTTAGAATTTGTTTTATAAACACAATTTTTTTGCATATTTTAGCTGTAATAATTTTTTTTAAAAACGACTGGAAAACAAGTACTATATTATTTTCTTTTTGGAAAATTTTCCGTTTTCAAAAGGAACGGAAAAAGAACAAACAGACTGAAAAATCTAGTTTTACGGTCCCTTTTTTAAAAATGATCTAAATCATAAAGTGACATTTAAAATTAAGCATGAATTGATTGTAGAGTAGTAGTTTGTAGTATTTAATCTCTTTTTTAAAAAAAATATTATTTACATGTTGGTTGTGTTTGTGCTGTTTTATACCAGTTTAAAAAAAATACGTATAGTACACGATCGGAAACTATATTTTCCTACTCGCGTGCGGAAAAGTGTACTTTTCCGCACTCTTTTGCGTGCGGGAAGTAGCACTTTTCCGCACTAGTGCGGAAAAGTTACTTTGCCGCACTAGTGCGGAAAAGTTACTTTTCCGCACTGCCCCTTGAATTTTGTTTTTACATGAGTTTTAATGAAAATATGGAACTGCAATAACAGTAAACAGTTTTTTGCAATATTTATTATGTGAGTATTACTATTGTTTCTCATAGGTACTCTATTAATAAGCAAAGTTTTTTAGAAGCTGCCTTTATTAATGACAGTTTTTTACTTTGTCAAGCACTCTATTAACAGAATAACAGAACTGACACCCAACATGTAGATGTCATTATTTTTAAGGTGGCTATGAGTAAGTATAGCATCACTGTTTAGATACCATAGCAACAAATTAAAATACAAACAAACGGTTTGATAGCTTTTTGAGCTGCAGCGTCGTTATAGTATAATATTATCCACTATTTTTGACCCAATGGACTCAGATTCCGAACAGGAAACGCCCCAGGAGATTTTGGAGGCAGCAAATGCGGCCACACTATCGTTGATACCCGAGAAATCTTCGCCAAGATACAACAAAGAATACGAAGCTTTAGAATCATGGTGTAAAAGCAAGAGTATGACCTTAGCAGTGGCTGCTTCAAAAGAGGAGGTAATATTGGCCTATTTTTATTATTTATCGAAGAAACTCTCTCCTTCTACTTTATGGTCCAAGTATTCCATGGTTAAAATGGTCCTTAAAGTCAAACATAACATCGATCTTAAAAATTTTTGTAAATTGACAGCCTTTCTAAAACGCAAAAATGAAGGCTTTAAACCAAAAAAATCCAGAATATTTGAAAAGGAGGACACGGAAAAATTTTTGACCCAAGCGCCAGACTCGGTTTATCTCATGATGAAAGTTGCCACCATCTTCGGCGTAGCTGGGGCGTGTCGCAGGGAAGAACTAACGAAACTAACCATCGACAACATTGAAGAAAAAGACGACATTCTCTTGATTACCATACCAGATACTAAAACAAAGGTATGTAGAAAATTTGTGGTTTGCGAAGACAGCTACATCGCTTTATATAAAAAATACAAGTCGTTACGTCCTTTAAACTGCACCACAAATCGTTTTTTCCTAAACTACAAAGCTGGAAAGTGCGGTAATCAATGCGTCGGCATTAATACGTTTGGAAAAATGCCAAGTAACATTGCAGGATATCTGGGCCTCAAAAATCCTGAAATGTACACCGGCCATTGCTTTAGACGATCATCGGCCACAATGCTAGCTGACGCAGGAAGCAATATCACAAATATTAAAAGGCATGGGGGCTGGAAGTCCACTTCTGTGGCGGAATCCTATATAGAGGATTCCCTACAAAATAAGAAAAAAATTGCGGAAAACATTTTATCAAAAAAACCATTAAACAACATGTATCAGAATCTGCAGCTAGATCACATTGAAAGTGAGGCACCATCTTCCATTATTTATCAAGGCCAAGAAGAAAGTTCCAGTGTCGTAAAATCCATGGAAATCCAGGAATCTCATATTTTTACTTCAAAAACGGGCCAAATTATAAACGCCAGTGAAATGAAAGCACATTTAAAAGGAGCTGACTCAGCAGTGAACCTGCAATGCGCTACAAATTGTAGCTTCAATTTTAATTTTTATAGTAAATAGTAAAATTAGTTTAAAGTTTTCCGATTTTTCTGTTATTATTTTAAAAAATAAAGAAAATATTAACAAATCTTTAGTTTCTTATTTAATTTTATGCAAAATTACATAAAATAGTTTTGAGTGCGGAAAAGTAACTTTGCCGCACTAGTGCGGAAAAGTAACTTTTCCGCACTCATTTTTTATAACTTTATTTTTAAGTTATTAAAGAAGAATGCATCAATTTCATTCCTTATTCTTTGTGCTTGGCGTGTTCTAACCTAAGAGACCAAAAAATTGTCCGATAAAAACTATTTTTTTTCTAAAAGACTGACGATTTCCACGTTCATAGGAAAAATGTTGTACCTAACACTTGCGGAAAATGTCTTTTCCGCCCTTGACGGTTGCCCGAACTCCGCTCCGCGTCGTTCGTGCAACTTCCGTCGCGTGCGGAAAAGTATCACTTTCCGCACTTGTTAGGTAAATAACTATTACCTACTCGCGTGCGGTAAAGTAATTACTTTACGGCACGCGCACCACTTAGAAACCTTAGCAACGCATCAATAAGACAGCTTCAATATTTGTTTACATTTCAATTTCATCTAATTTGACATGTTTATTTATAAATTACATTCCACAGTACACCAATTATAGTAATGACAAATCGGCTTTCCCGCCAAATATTTTTAGCGCTACACCCCGTATTTTTAGTTCAGGACGACAGCTCCGCGATGGCGCTATCCCAGCAGAAAATGCACCGTTAAGCCCTGTATCCTGCGTGTCTTTAAATGTCTTTTGGAATTTGAATTTGTCAAGCACTTGATGTGCACATCGATAAAACTCATAAAACTTGTCAAATTTGTTTTTCGCAAAAAATTTTTTATGTTCGCGTTGAAGTGAAATTTTGTTCAGATTTCTTTTGAGATAAAAATCCAAAAAAAAATCGGTGTGTTTGCGTTTTATCACGGGAAAGTGAAATCTTGCAGAGCAGAGCGATGACTTCTCTCAAAAAAGGTTTAGAATGAGAGGTGCTTGTTGTGTTACGGTTCGGTTCGGTGTAAGTGTAATAGTAACTGATTTTTAATGTATTCATACTAATATAAATTGTGATTAAAATAAATTGTTATTCTATTATACAAAATACTTATTTTTTTTTGACATAATTTTATTATCTTTCAAAAAACAAACTGAAAAGAGTTTAACATGGGGGTGTCCAATCTATTTCTGTGGTTAGTAATCTGTGTTACATTCAATTTTTTGAAAAAAAAAGGTACTCATAGGTAAAATATTGTACGTTACACATGCGGAAAGTGTCTTTACCACCCTTGACGGCTTGACCGAACTTCGCTCCGCGTCGTCGGCCAACTGCCGTCGCGTGCGGTAAAGTATCACTTTCTGCATTTGCTAGGTAAATAACTATTACAGGTCTAGTAACCTAAATAGCTATTAATTGTATTTTCTCCCAATTGTGGTTGGATTTGTTCCTATGTCTAAAACAATAAAAACATATAACGGAGATTCAAAACGTTTTATAAAAATTTCTATTTTAACAAAATTTGTTTTATTGTCAATCCCCTTTTTTTCCTTTTTCTCATAATTTTTAAATTTAAAATGGCCGGAAAGAATCTTTATACAATATAATATTACTTAGATTTTTATAAATATTACAATAATTATTGTGTGTTTTTTAGTTATTATTTTTTCTATTTAATTCCGTAACCGATTTTTCTCGACAAAAATATATAATAATATAAGGGGTCGATTTTCTATAACCACAGTTATATGATTATATAGGTGTAATGTCCTTCTTAATTTGATTTTTTTCTTCGTGTAATAAAAATGCAACACAAACCACACTTACACAAAATTTTTATCAGTGTAATATAACTGCATTAGTGTCATTTGGTCCAAGCGTGACGTCACATATTTGTTTCCCATATGAACAATGCTTTGAGTGACAGTATTTCGCTTCTTGTTGATATATCTTCTTTGGTGTGGCCTCCTTGCTGGTCAAAGATGAAAGGAGCGAAAATCTCGCCTTTTTTAGTGTTTTTTGACGTATGTCACATCAAAACATGACACTGGGCATAGAATCAAAAATAGGTAAAGGTTTGACAACAATTTCAATTTGGAGCCCTATTTCTGAGAAATCTATGACCCACAATTTGTTTGAACACACATTCTTAAAATTAAGATCCAACATTTTCCGCCCACATAAAAATATATAATATTTTTACTCACAAAAAAAAAATTAATTCCGAAAAAACAATGAATGTTATCCCCTACAGAGCACGATTGTTGTAGCAATTCTTAATCGCGTCCTTTAGTGATGTAAGAAAAAAAAATAATTCCTAGAACACAATCACACACACACATAAAGTGAAACCAAAAGGTTGGTAGTTACTGACTGGGAAGGGCACAAATTTTCACCAGAGGCCTGTCAAGCACATCTTTTGTGGTTCTAACCGGCACCACCCTAGGGATCCCATCGGGACTAGGATATATTTTAGTTATACGCGCCAACGACTAACGTAGAGGTGGGGCGTTTTCATCTCTTATCACTACGAGTGAGTCTATCTTGGGAGGGTTATTTGGAGAATTCCACCTTTCTCTTTGTTGTAACTGGTTAAAATACTCCGTATGCCATCTTTGCCAAAAGCTTTGGTGCAACTGTTGCACCAATTGCCATCGATTTAATCTTACAATCTTGATACCATTTAGATCCTCGTCAGAAGGAGCCGTCAGAGGTTCAAGGGTCAAAAAATGCCCAGGGGTTAAACAATTAAGATCATTGGGCAAAGGGCTGACACTACACAAAGATCGAGAATTCAAAATTGCCTCGATCTGCACCAACACTGTGTATAATTCCTCAAACGTAAGAATTTGTTTGGTTCGGTTTATTCTGCTGGGTTTGACTTACCATCTACGTGATTCCACACACTAGGAGGTAAAATCTCTTGAATTTGAATAACCCGATTTGCCACAAATACCTTCCAGCGGGAAAGATGATGCTTGATCCAGGATAGAGCAACAGTCGAATCTGACCATGCAAATAGATTATCAATTTTAATATCATGTAGACTCTCCATCACAAATCACATCAATTTACTCAATAAATATGCAGACCAAAGTTCAAGCCGAGGCACTTTAAGCACACAGAAGATGACCAGTCACTTTTCCACATGAATCAACTTGTCTTAAATATACTTCCCCACCATAATTGGAAAAATGGGTAACTGAGACAAATATGTAGACCACTGCTCCACAATTGCCTGGGATGGACAATCATCAAAATCTAACCCTTAAAGCCATAACTTCTGGACTAAAGATTTAGCAACAAAAACTACTGGTGACAGAAAACCCAAAGGATCATATATTCTGGCTATTTAAGACAAAATATTTCTTTTGATACATGGCTTGTTGTCTGGCACTACTCATCATTCACAGGGTTCCACTGAAGACCCATAATTTTCAACACCGAATCACCTTCATCAAAACTGATGGGCTGGAAGAGATTTTCTGGGACATGTTCCAGTAATTCTGAATAATTACTGTCCCACTTCCTAAGTTCGAATCCCTCAAGTCTTAATAATGTCACTAATTGTCTCTGGAACACCAAAGCCTCTGAGACAGAGTTTGCTAATCCCACGACATCGTCATTGCCTCAATATATCAGCTGCTAAAGGGTACTCTTGACAATGATCCTCTGCCAATTGCAATAAAGTACGGATGGCCAGGTACGGACTACAACTTAAGCCATAAGTCACAGTATTTAAAACATACTCACAAATCACAAAAATCAATATCAAATCTCCAAAAAATTGTTTGGTAGGCCACATCTTCAGACAGACTGCACTAAAATGTTACGATACATTTGTCTTATATCTGTAGTGAAAACCACTTTCTTCACACGAAAGTTCAACAAAATAGAAACAATATTTGTTTCTAGTTTACTTCCAACCAACAACACATCATTTAAGCTCAGTTTATTACTAGTTTGTGCTGATCCATGAAAGACAGAATATAATACTTTCCATAAGAATCACAAGAGTCACTACTATTCACCACCCTCATATGGTTCTGATCATTGACTTCTATACCCTACTGGTAGACCCGGCATGGGCCAAAATTGCCATTATATCAAGCTTTTATCGCAATTGACCAAATACAAGTAAGAATTTAATGAGCAAAATAGGGATAAAAATAGAATTTCGGTTTGGTGAGTCCGGAAACATGCAACATCGCAAAAATATTCTATTTGCTTGTCTTGGATAAAAAAGGGCAGTGGCGGCGCAAAATAAAAATTTTGAATTCCACTAAAATTTTTTTATCAACAATTTTCTGTTTGAATAATAAATAATTCATGAATACTTACTTGTGTGTGTTTACAAAATTCTCTTCAGTAAAAAAAAAGAGTAAAAAGAATTTCTAAGCATGCTAAGTGCAGTGGATGTATTAAAATTATTGTTTTCATCTTAGAACTTTACAAATGTTGTACCTTCCAGGTAAAATATTTTCTTTCTTTGAACAAGGGTCTTCTTCAACTCTTCTTTTCTTGGGTGGACTACAAGTTATGCTCGAGTCAGATGAAATTTCGGAACTAAAAATTTCAATTCGGAATGGGACAACCGGGCGCCGGGCCAACTCGGCGCCGCCAACAGGGCGCCACGACGGGCCTAATGGGCGCCGGGCCAACTCAGCGCCGGACTATTTTTTTTTTCGATAAAATGTGCAGATAAAAACAAAATAAATATGTTATTTATACAAAACTTTCAACATATATTAAGTCGAGTGTTGAAATTTGGTAGGTGTAGTGTTCTGCGACTTGAAACACCGCCAAGTTCCATATTCGATACATATCGATGCATAAATAAGAAAGTCCGCCATTTTGGATGCGCCATTTTAATTTTTTTAAGTTTGTTTTTCATCTGCACATTTTATCAAGAAAAAATATTTTAGTCCGGCGCCCAGTTGGCTCGGCGTCAAGTTGGCCCGGCGCCCAGTTGGCCTGCCGCCCAGTTGGTGGCGCCGAGTTGGCGGCGCCCAGTTGTCCTAGACTGCAACACATTTCAGGGGTCTGGTACGTTTTACCACCTTTCTTAAAACTACGAAGTTTTTTGAAAAATGATAATTTTAGACCATTTTATAGTGATTTCTAAAAAAAAATTGCGGACTATCGTTGATTTTGTTAAAAAAATTGAAATTGAAACATTCTTAAAACCCCATTAAAACCCATACAAATTGCTACAAAAGAAGCATTTTCTCATTTCAAACTGAAACAAAACGGTCCCTGACGTCTATCAGCTGTCAACAAAAACTTGAAATAACTAAGGTCACTGATCGAAATCGGGTCAGTTTTTTTGGTCCTTTTATGAAAATGCACAATTTTTAAAAAAGCATGAAATTCAAAACAAAATCAAGAAAACTATGATTCCTACATTTTTGCAAATAAAAATTAGTTTAATTGAACATTATATCAATTTTTATTCCTTAAAACACTAAAAATTAATAATTATTTACTTTTTTAAAATTTATCGAAGGTCTAACTGAACAAAAGCAAACTGAACCCATCCGTATCGAAATGAACCAAATCAAACCGAATCTAACGGTTCGGTTTGGTTCGGTTCGATATGCTTAAACTGAACCGAACCTAACCGAATATAGCTAAACCTAACCTAAACAATCCTAGCGGAACCTAACCGAACATACTCAAACTGAACCAACCTAACCCAACCTAACCCAACCTAACCCAACCTAACCCAACCTAACCCAACCTAACCCAACCTAACCCAACCTAACCCAACCTAACCCAACCTAACCCAACCTAACCCAACCTAACCCAACCTAACCCAACCTAACCCAACCTAACCCAACCTAACCCAACCTAACCCAACCTAACCCAACCCAGCCCAACCTAACCCAACCTAACCCAACCTAACCCAATCTAACCCAACCTAACCCAACCTAACCAAACCTAACCTACCTATTGTTAATAAATATAGTAAAAGTTGTTAGGTTTATGTCCAGGGGGTAACCATTGTCCATAATCGTCGGAAATCGAGTTAGGATTAGTGTATGCGACCATAAACATTGAGTGGCGAGTGAGTGTTTGGTCTTCAATTTTTTTAGGGAAATTTTTCAAAATCTTTTTTTGGGCACTCTGGGCACCCTAATAAACCGTAATCTGGTCACCCTAATCAATCGCAATCAAAGAAAATGGGTAATCGAAGTGTCACAAATTTTTTGTTGGTTTCTATTCTTCTTTTATATTATGTAGGACAAAATTATTAATTAAACTAAGTGACCTTATTAAGTAAGACAGCATGATAGTCAAATGACATTAGAAGGACATAAACATATGATACCGGCCTGTAGACCGGTCGCGGTGGTCATATAATAATAAATATATACTTTCGCGATGAAAGACCAAAATTTAACTTGAAATTACTGTAAAGTCCGCAAAAAACATTAAATTTATCGAAATTTATAAAAACATAGATCAGTGTGTGTAACAATTCATCAAGATGTATGAAACTCGACCGTGACATGTCAAAAGTTTGGTTCGAAAAAACAAAAACAACTGGATAAAAATCGGTATGTAAGCATTTAAAAAGAAATCATTTTTAAGAAAATCAAATACTTTTTGTTAATTTTCATGCAATGCAAAAAAAAGTGCGGGGAAGTGACACTTTCTGAATCAAAATGTGTGAGGGTAAAATCGCACGGTCGCAGAAAAAACTATCTATCGTGACGCTACTGAACTTTCTCGTGTTTTAGGAAAAACTATCCGTCAAGACGACTTACCCATGAAATGTTGTTTTTTTATGGATTTTTTTTCTTCTTTTGCACAAAAAACAATTTTGGACCATGTTTAAACTCAAATAGTTACTTCTAAACTTGTTTTTAAACGTTTTAAGATTTCTTTTTGTAATATTCCCGCACAAAATTCAAAAAAAATCATTTCCGTACTTAGACAACATTGTATATCAGTTTTCCCTGTATACACGGACTAACAGGTAGAATCACTCAAAATACGGCAGGTGGATTAAAGGTAGCCAGCTGCTTTTCTGTCGCACTTATGCCGTCAGTGTGAAAGAGATAAAAGTACCCTTATATTATCTAGGGTATTATTAGCATGCAAAATCACCCTATCTTTGTCCGTTTCACATGTTCAATAATGTCTATCTCTGTTTTTATTGTAAAAGAAATACCCGACCATAGGAACCAAATTGGATAGGGTCAATAAAAAATGCCTTGTCTTTCCGTCTCTAACGCCCTTTTAGGGCGTTATACAACTCAATGGTTCTGATCAAGATAATCCACCATAAAATCAAAATAGCCTTCACGAAAAGAAGGATTTTTAAGCAAGCGAGCCTCTAGCAAGTGACATCTTTTCAAGGCTTGGGACTTCGACTCACCTAAGGTAGCCTGTTCACAAAATGGCAATTTCACAATATATCTACCATTTTTATCACGTCTATGAGTAGAACTAAAAATGTCCTCATATCTTTGATCATCTTTATTCAGTGGAATTTCCACAGAAAGAGTCTCAAGTTGCCAAAATTGTTGTAGTCATTCCTCAAAACCTGTTGAGTTTAAAGAGGTACACAAACTAAGTTGACTTTTTGAAGGCTTGTCACACACACTACCCATGAGCACATACCCAAAGATGTTATTCATAGCATAGGGTCCGCCATTTTGGCTTGTTTAAGCCCAGGAAGTAAAACTTGGGAGAAGACATCAGCTCCTAATAATAACTCCACATCTCGGGGAGTACCATACTGGGGATCAGCTAATGTCACACCAGATAAGTATTTCCATTTATTACTTATCTCACTAGAAGAAGTCACATTACAGATCAGGGGGACTACCACCGCTTTCACTTCAATAGACCATGACAAATTACTACTTGGGCTCACACACAGCGCACTGTTTCCTAGCGAAACAGAAGATGTCATGTTATTGATACCTACAATGGGCGTTATACCGCCCACATCTGGCAAACCTAGCCGCTTGGCAAAGGAAGCTGTTGTAAATGAGGTTCGGCTTACTGAATCCAATAATGCTCGACAAGTTACAACATTACCTTGACAACCACGCACACACACACTTGCGCAGTGGCAAAAAGAACAGTCTTAAAATTGGGAACTGAATTCCTACACACATTCACTGCAACAGAGTTTTCACATATTCCTAGATTTTTACTGTTAGACGACAAATTGTTACCTAAGACATTCTCTGACCTCAGACGGGACTCACTCCTCACTGCTGGAGCACCTTTCGAATTAGGAAAGTGTAACAATGTGGAATCTCTTCGGGAACAAATTCTACAGTTGATAGGGCAGTCAAGAACCCTATGTTTAGCAAGGCAATTGAAGCACAGTTGCTCACTTTTGGCAAAGTCATGTCGCTGAAAGCTCATCTAGGATTATCAAGATGCCTCCCAGGCAATTTTAAACCATTCCCTGGTAAATGTGGACAAGGGTCTTGAAATTAAAAGAATAGAGGGACCCCATTTTGACGGTAATCTTAAAAAATGGGCCACCTTTTTTGATATGTTTAAGTCACTTGTTCATGATAAAGCTGACATGAGTGAAATAGCTAAATTTCAAGCCTCAAATACCGCTCTGGTGGGAGAGGCCGCATCTGTAATTAGGAACATACCGCTAACCTCGGATAATTATCGAGTAGCCTTCGATGCAATGATTAGACGCTTTAATAATAAAAGACTTTTGGTAACAAATTATTGGACGTCTATTTGTCAAGCCCCTTCTGCAAAATCAAGCAATCCATATGATTCTTCTTAGAGAAAAATTATCGGCCTTTGGAAAATAGTTCTCTTTTGAATAAGCCGAAGGAGGTCTCACCTCCTCTACCCCCTAGGAAGGGTGGCAAACCACCCTATACTGTGTTATTGACTGGAACAGGCCAGTCTGGTAATAAAGGTTGTGTTTATTGCCAGCAGCAGCCCTACCATCCCCTTGTGAAGTGTACCAGATTTCTGGAATTAGCAGTAGGTCAACGCCATCAATTTGTTAAGCGTGAACGATTGTGTTTTAACTGCTTTGGCAAACATGGTGTATCTCAATGCCCTACAAATGCCATGTGTCATCAGTGCCAGGGTCTTCACCATTCCCTGTTGCACTTTGTGAATAGCTCTCCGAGCGACCAAGTTGATTGTCCGGGGGAGACCCTCCGTATACCTGATAGTGAGGGTACAAAACAGGCATTGTGTACCGCTACACCCAGTAGCCATTTTGAACCTCGTAAGAGGAGACCTGTGTTTTTTGCAACTGCCGAAGTTTTAGTGTTAGATGCCCACAACAAGTTTATGTCTTGTCGGGAATTTCAGATTCCGTTAGTGAAGTGTCCTTTGTAACCGTCTCTTTTGGCCCTTCTTCTCAGGTTAGGACTTAAATTAGCTCCGAATAAAACTCCTATTGAAGGAATAAATTGAATGATTTCTAGTACGTCATATGGCAATATCACATTGCAAATAGGCTCCCCCCAGTTACCTGATAGTTTGTTTTCCTGTGATGCCATTCTTATTCCTAAGGTTTGTGGAACCATACCCGTGAGTGTTGTAGAATATGATTGTATTCAGTGGCCATACTTAAAGGATTTAGATTTTGCAGATCCTAGTTTTGAACAACCTAGTTGTAGACCTTTTAATTGGTGTTGATTTGTTTGGTCAGATGCTTGTGCCTGGCTTTAAAAAAGGAGAAAATGGAGGACCTTGTGCCATTAATTAAATATTTGGTTGGATACTCCTTGGTGGTATTGATCGTCCTCGTAAAACTCAAAAACCCATTAGTTTGTTGACCTTAGTGTCTTTCTCTATAGAATCTCGATTGGATAGTACCTTACAAAAGTTTTGGGAACTAGAATCGACCCCTCCAAAAATCCCTCTTCCCTCTGATGAGGACTTGTGTGAAAAATTGTTTGCTGCCGCTCATTCTGGAACTGAGTTTGACAGATATGTTGTTCGTTTACCTTTCAGAGAGCCTCGACAAGAACTTGGTGACTCTAAAGGTCAAGCATTGCGTAGATTCAATATGATGGAAAACCGATTATTGAGGAATCCTGCTTTGTATAGTGCGTACAAAGACTTTGTTCAGGATTACCTAGACCAGGGGCATATGAAATTGGACCATTCTAGCCCTGACTTCCATTCATATTTTGTTCCACACCACCCAGTTGTGAAGGTGGTAAAATGATGTCCAAAATCTGATTCGTTTTGTTATGATGTGATGCCCATGGAAAGACCTTGTAGCAAGAGAAACATTCTCTCTGAGATTGCAAGGATATATGATCTACCCGGGTTCCTAGCCCCAGTTGTTTTGGTTGCTAAGTGTTTAATGCAATATTTGTCGGTCCAGGGTCTTTCATGGGATGATACCCCCTCCAGTGATATTGTTGCACATTGGCAACTTTATGTGTCGCAACTACCATTGTTATCCTTGATATTAATACCTCGTTATGTTGTGAAGCAAATTACTGTAACCACTGAACTGCATGGCTTTTGTGATGCCTCAATGTGTGCATATGGTGGTGCAGTATATGTTCGACAAATTGAGTCCAATGGAAATATTTCTATCTCCCTTTTGTGTGGGAAAAGTAGGGTGTTCCCTTCGAAAAGTATTTCTATTCCACCCCTAGAATTGTGTGCTGCTGTATTGTTAGCAGAACTATTGGAGTTTGTTGGCAATCACCTTGATTGCATCCAGATTGATAAGATTTTTGCTTGGTCTGACTCCAGTGTTACTCTTGCTTGGATAAAATCGTGTCCATCAAAACGAAAGGTTTTTGTAGCCAATCGTGTAACGACCATTCAAGATAAAGTTCCCCCCAGCTGTTGGTATTATGAAAATGGTAAGGAGAACCCAGCTGATTGCTTATCCCGGAGCTTCTTCCTAGTCAATTGATAGACCATTCTCTTTGGTTTACTGGACCATCCTGGTTGGCCCAGTCTAGTGAAACATGGCCTGTGAACCATAATATTGATTTGTTTGATGCTAATCTACCCCCTGAGGAAAATCGATTTGTTTTTTTGACAGAAGCCCCCCTTGATGAGATACAGGTGTTAATCATTAAGTACTCCTCTTTGCGTAGAATATTAGGCATTGTTGCCTTATGTTTGACACCTTTTCGAGTGAAAAAAGATCCTTGTTTATCTTTTCCTACTAAAGCCCTCAATGAGGCAGATCTTTATTATGCTACCTTAGTTGTTGTGCGAGTTGTACAACAAGAAGTTTTTCTTGAAGACTTAAAAAGGATACGTAAGGGTGAGAGTTGTGCTAAGCCTCTTAGAAAGTTAGCTCCTTTTCTTGATTCCCATGGTGTCCTCAGGGTGGGCGGTAGATTGCGTCACACTGATTTGGCATATGAAATAAAACACCCTATGTTGTCGCCTCGTACTCATAGGCTTACCACTTTGATTATTGAAAAATTCCATAATGAGCATGGATATCCGGGTCATCGTTTATTAGAGTACCTACCAAATCAACAGTTTTGGATTTTGTCTGTGAAAAGTGCCATTCACAGTGTTGTTTCCAAGTATTTTTGTTGTGCCAAAGTAAATCCCAAACCATTGCACCCATTCATGGGTGACCTTCCTAAATTTAGAGTGTCCCAGGTGCAGCCTTTTTCCCATGTGAGTGTAGATTTTATGGGTCCATTTCCTCAGTCGTTGAAACAACGCGATAGATGGAATACCCCCGATAACCCTCTAAAGGTTGGAACTTTAGTAGCGTTGAAAGACGAAAACCTACCCCCACTTAAGTGGTCGCTCGGTAGAATTTACTCGTGTTCAGATAGAATCCCCCGTGTCGTGCAAGTAAAAACCACGAAAGGATTACTTGACCGAAGTTTGGTGAAGGTATGTCCGTTACCCAGCCAGTAACCAACCTTCAAAGCCTTGTGTAGCGTGAATCATCCTTATTTGAATTAACTTAAGTATGACGTCCATAGTTATTGCGATAAAATTATTGTTGCAAAAATGCTAATTTTAGACCCTTTGGGTAATTGAATAACCTTTTTTTTTGGTTTTTAGTTTTTTGGGTTTTTCTATAAAAATTGGGAATTTTTATGGTGGGCGGAATGTTTAATGCTGCCAGTTATTTTTGTTTTATTTTGAATTTTTTGGATAACCTAACCTTAAAGTTTGTTTTGATATTTTTGGGCTTTCAGCAAAAACCTTCAAAAAAGAAAGTCCTGTTTGGGAAAAATTCCGATCAGGTGATAATTTCTCTCTTTGTTGAGAGTTATTTTCTTTTTTGATCACCTGATCATTTTGGGCAAAAATCATGCGCGTTTCTTTGCGCTGGGAGTTTGAAGCGCCAACCTGTGTTTGACAGGGGAATCAAGAAATCACTTCCGACAAAAAACTGAAAGAAGTCACACGTGTTTTTGGGGTTGAAGACCGAAATTCCAGCCACAAAAAAGGGCCGCGGCCGCCAGTGAAATTTTGGAACTGTTGCTGAATTAAAGAAGGAAAGCTTGTGTTTTTAGTTTAATAGACTCTGTTTTCCCAGACGGGGCGAATTTAACTTTGGGTTATTTTTTTTTGGGAGATCTCTAGTTTTCTCCCATTCAGGGCTCAGTTGTCTATTTGTAGTATTTGTAATGTGCGTCTTCAGCTCGCCACCGGCATGGCACGAGCCGCGGCTGACTCCAAAAAATTTTATCCGGCTAATCCATTTCTCTAGTGCCTAGTGGAAATTTTCTTTATGTTGACATAAAAGAATTGCATATAATACACCAGAATGTGCCTCTTATTTTTGAAGTTCTCTGGAAAAAAATGGCAATTGCCCCCGCCGAGACCACCTAATTTATTTCGATATTAGTTAGAATTTGTTTTATAAAAACAATTTTTTTGCATATTTTAGCTGTAATTAATTTTTTTTAACCGACTGGAAAACAAGTATAATGCTTATAATTTTTTCTTTTTGAAAAATTTTCCGTTTTCCAAAGGCACCGAAAAAGAACAAAGAGACCGGACAATTTATTTTTACGGTCCCTTTTTTAAAAATGATCTAAAATATAAAGTGACATTTAAAATTAAGCTTGAATTAATTGAAATATACTCAATTATAAAAGCAAGCTATGGGTTTTTTGATATTTATAAATATAATAGCTTTTGAGTAAGTACTTTAATATCTACATGTAGAGTAGCATGTTTGTAGTGTTTCATCTCGTTTTAAAAAAATTTAATTATTATTTACATGTTGGTGGTGTTTGTACTGCTTTATATCGGTTTAAAAAAATACGTACGATACACGACTGGAAACTATCTTTACAGGTCAAGTAACGTAAATAGCTATTAATTGTATTTTCTCCCAATTGTAGTTGGGTTTGTTCCTGTTTTTAAAACAATAAAAACATATAACTGAGATTCAAAACGTTTGTTTTATTATCAATCTCTTTTTTTTCCTTTTTCTCATAATTTTTTTTTTCATGGCCGGAAAGAATCTTTAAACAATATAATATTACTTAGATTTTTATAAATATTGCAATAATTACTGTTTATTTTTTAGTTATTATTTTTTATATTTAATTCCGTAACCGATTTTTCTCGATAAAAATATATAACCCTTTTTGCAAACAATCAAAAAAAAAGTTAAAAATGGTCGATTTTCTATGACCACAGTTATATGATTAACATAGATGTAATGTCCCTCTTAATTTGATTTTTTTCTTCGTGTAATAAAAATGCACTACAAACCACAGTTACACAAAATTTTTCTCAGTGTAATATAACTGCATTAGTGTCATTTGGTCCAAGCGTGACGTCACATATTTGTTTCCCATATGAACAATGCTTTGAGTGACAGTATTTCGCTTCTTGTTGATATATCTTCTTTGACCTGACTCCCTAGCTTTAGTTAAAAAATTATGTTTAGGACTAGAGTGACTGAACTTTTTTGAAACTTCATATTTTCTCTGACTTGACACACTCGGCACATTCACAGGACTTGAAGTAGATTTGGATAGAAGTGCACTATTCTCCAAAGCATGACAATTTGTTTCCAAAAAAACTAATAAGATTTTGATACAAAGCGATTTTATCTCTACTGTACTCTATAAGGAAAGAAGTCTATCGTCTATAAACAAACTCTGCTGGGACGATAGCCATGTTAGATAGATGCAAGTCTAACATGTAGCAGGACCACCTTTCGGAAGGGGTGTAAAAGCGTGGGTCCACTGTGTATACTTGCTACGCAGTATAAAGATCCCTGCCCTCGACAAAGAGGTATCAGGCAAAATTAAGTCCTCTTAGAGAAAGAAAACTTGCATCCTAAGAAGCACGTGCATCAGTTTGATATATGATGTACGGACAAATCGGGGTTTGCGAAAAGGGCGGGCCGTGTGCCTAGTCGCTAGACCAAAAAATGGTCTCCCCACCACTACTACTACTACGACTACTCTATTTCAAATCGCGTTTATAAAAAAGGATAAATTTTTTGAAAGAGTAAATTTAACTTTTTAAAGTCCCACAAATCCAATTCTTGATAATTATCTAAAGCCTCCAACTATTGTTTCTAGCTGGAGAAGAATTCACAATTGCCAACCAATAATCTGTCAAAAAGAATCTATCATTTTGGTACCTATCCACTAAAGCCCTATAAGCTGTTTTATAATTTCTGCCCGGAATAGGGATATTCTTAATCACATCTGCCGCTTTACCCTCTAAAACCGAAACTAAAAATTGAAATTTGGCAATATCTGAGTACTCGAGATCCTCATCTACCAATATCCTAAACATATCATAAAAGGTCGGCCACTGTTGCCTATCACCACAGTAGATTGGTATATCTAACCTCGGTTTTGCAACTGTTTTCATTCTACCACTCACAGACAAGTTTGAATCATTTTTATTTCTATCACTCACACTAACCTCAACCGGCAACAAATCCTTACAAATTTGTTTGATTGAAAATTGCATTGAGTCAAACTCATTTATAACCTCTTGCTCCGTATCACACTCACTATCCTCCACCAACTCTACAATATCTAAATGCAGGTCTTCGAACAGACTTACCCACTCCGCTAACTTTTCTACACGCGTTTGTAACTGACCCTTTTTCGTTGAGACGATAAGGGCTTCATTTGCTAAGTTATAGAGCACTCGGGTTCGATTGAAGATTGTTAATCTTTTCTTTTTTAATGATTTTACTTCCGACATCATTTTTTTAGTTTTCTTGGTCATCCACGCACGAAATTCCTACTAAATCCTCGGAAAATAAACACAAAACACGTTGTTTTCGAAATAAAAAACAAACAAAATTTTTTAAAATTAAACAGAGGTTAGAACCGCTAAAATCAGCTGCTTGACAGCCACACTATTTGCCTATACCGAAAACCACACCACACTTTTGTTTACTATGTCTACACGGAAAGCCCAACAACACAAGAACCGGAACTCGCTTTTACTTTAGTCGGTCACTGGTCAGTTTACCAGTTGCCAACTTCTCTTTGTTTTGAATTCAATTTTTGAAGGCCAATCTTTGGCCACGTGACCCACAAAAAAACGGTCGCGACAATCGCAAAAAATGGCACATTCAAAAAAGGAAAACCACGAGGCTGAAAGGAAAAAAGATTAGAGAAATTGCTATAAAAATCGTTTATCTACACTGCCAATTCAGGATTTGGCTAGAAGGACCATTTAATGAATGCAACTGTTCACTAAACACATTTATTTATTGCTAAAATTCACAAAAAATCCCGAACCCTTATAATCCCATTTTCCCTATTCTATGCCCTACAAAAAGTGCTCAACTCACCCATTATCCAACAAATCTCGGCACATGAGACGAGTTCGAGCGACGTATGGTCTCCTTGCTGGTCAAAGATGGAAGAGGCGAAAATCTCGCCTTTTTTTAGTGTTTTTTGACGTATGTCACGTCAACACATGACACTGGGCATAGAATCAAAAATAGGTAAAGGTTTGACAATAATTTCAATTTTGACCCCTATTCCTGAGAAATCTATGACCCACACTTTGTTTGAACACACATTCTTAAAATTAAGATCCAACAGATAATGAATTACCTAAAGGTGGACTGGCATAAGGTATGCCTTGAAATCCATGATATGTTTGATTATGAGCAGTTTTTAATTCTCCGCCTTTGACAACTCCTTCAGGAAGGTTGATTATTAGCTGCGCCAAAGAGCATTTTAGAAACAAAAGTAATAAAATAATGTAATCACACATTGTCCCATAACGTTGAATAAACTTTTTTCTTAACTGAAGGTTATTTACAATAAATATAGTATTATCTTAATTGGCCAAAACTTAAACAATTCAGGATCACTTATCGCAGGCACTTATTAAAACATGTTTTTATTTTTCTAAGTTTGAGATTCTACCAACAATACCACAAAAAACAAATGCATAGCATCCGCGGGCAGGTCAAAAAGACAGCTTTAAAACATTTCAAAAATGTTGGCTTAAAATTTGGATCTTTCCTTGAACACTTCCCTTAAAAAACCCTAAAAAATTTTTGCATGTTTGATAAGGAATGAATCTGAGGGCACGGCAGTGCCTCGACAAGTTCGCGCGACGTAACCATCTTTTCTGGAAACATTTTAGCCGATATTTGACCTACCTAAAACTGTACTTCGGAATAAGCTACGAATCTCACACTCGTAGATCTCCATGGAGTCAACAACACCTCCAAGTTTCATGGAATTCCATGAAGTAGTAAAGTAGTTACGAAATTTCACAAAACGTCGAAATTGCCACTCACTCACTCAATCATGTATAGATTATCAATATTCTACTGTACTTCCAGACATACTACAAAGCTGAATTTTGGCAGACTGATAGAAATTATGACCAAACCCCTGGAAAAATCAAAAAACCCAAAAATTGTAATTTACTCCCCTCCCCTATACATTTAAAGTTATGTAAAATTAACATCGCCCACTTCCAGAAATGCTAGAGAGTTGAGCTTTGGCAGACTGATAGGAACTATGATAAAACTATTGGAAAAAATCAAAAAACCCCAAAATTTTAATTTACTCCTCTCCTCTATACATTTAAAGTTTTGTAAAAGTAGCATAGCCCACTTCCAGAAATGCTAGAGAGTTGAGCTTTGGCAGACTGATAGGAACTATGATAAAACTATAGGAAAAAATTAAAAACCCCCCAAAATTCTAATTTACTTCCCTCCCCTATAAATGTAAAGTTAAGTAAAAGTAACATTGCCTACTTCCAGACATACTAGAGAGCTGAGCTTTGGAAGACCGATAGTAACTATGATAAAGTTATAGAAAAAAATTAAAACACCCCAAAATTCTAATTTACTTTCTTCCCCTATTAATGTAAAGTTATGTAAAAGTAACACTGCCCACTTCCAGAAACGCTAGAGAGCTGAACTTTTTAAGACTGAAAGACAATATGATAAAACTATATGAAAAAATTTAAAAACATCAACATTTTAATTTACTTCCCTCTCCTATAAATGTAAATTTATATAAAACTAACATTGCCCACTTCCAGAAATCCTAGAGAGCTGAGCATTAGAATACTGATAGAAATTATGATAAAACCATGGGAAAAAATTTAAAAAGTTCAATATTTTCATTTACTCTCCTCCCCTATAAATGTAAAGTTACGTAAAAGTAACATTGTGCACTTTCAGAAACGCTAGAGAGCTGAGCTTTGGAAGGCTGATAGGAACGACGATAAAACCATGGAAAAAAATTAAAAATCTCAAAAATTTAAGTAAGGCATTGCAAAAGTTTTGAACAATATTCCGCATAGTTTACTACTTTAAAAATTAAGTATTATCCAATTCCTTTAAAAAAGAAGTGAAATCATAACAAAAATATTTCATGTAAAAAAAAGCCAAGTACGCGAAAATGGCATTCCGTAAAAAGAATTGAGATAAAAGTAAAGCCAAGTTTTCCAATACAAATTTCAAAATGAAAGGTTCTTACTAGTTTGGAAATATTTTTCTCAACTTGGGCTGTTACGGCTGTAAATGACTCTGAATTCAGAATGATTTAGTGCTAAATTTTACATAAAGAAGTTTGGCTGTAATAGCAAAGTTTAAAAAAACATTTCCAAACTAGTAAGAACCTTTCATTTTGAAATTTGTATTGGAAAACTTGGCTTTACTTTTATCTCAATTCTTTTTACGGAATGCCATTTTCGCGTACTTGGCTTTTTTTTACATGAAATGTTTTGTTATGATAAAGCTTTGTTTAAAACATTAACTTATTAGTATTGCTGCTCTTTTTGTGTATTTGAGAGTAACATGTAATGGGTATTATTTGATACTATGGTTGTCGCGAGACGAGACGAGACGAGAGAAGGCCTTCTCTCGTCTCGTAACTGTACCTAAAATCCCAAGTGTTCTTGATAAAAGGTTATTTTGTGTTTTTCCAAAAACAGAAATCCCATAAAAATAAAGCAATAAATCTATTATTTAAAATACTTGGGAATTTCCAGCTTCTGGAAACCAAAGATTTTACTTGCGAAAATGTGTTCTTCTCAGAACTAACCAAAACGTTTTTTTTTTAACTTTCTTTATTCTTAATTGTTCGTAATTTTTCAGGGAAAAACATGTTTTTGCAATAAATCTCTATGTTTTTTTTTTAAATAAATGCACAATACAGAGAGACCTTTAAACTTTTTTTAACTAGCAGATTTTTCATCAAAATTTTTCATATTTTTTAAAATAAAAAACAAACTAATTTCCGCAAGATTAATTTTTAGAATCTTAGCTCTCTAAAGAATCGTCTAAAAACATTTTTTTTTAATCAACAGGTTTCTAAATACCAAAAATTCACTCCAAAAGCTAGAAAAGAAAATTAAAATTTTCCGCTTATAATGTTCAGTACGTTAATAAGCATGAACAGTAACAGTACAATTTAATTACACTTTTAAATTCTCTCCATCTGCTTTTAAGCAAACGAAAGGTAACCCACAGTACATGTTGTCAAGGAAGGAATTTTTGATAATTGTTGCATACTTTTATTTGAAAAAAAAACAGTACATAAATATCAGCTTAACTCTATAATAGGTCAATACGAACAGATAATAAATCATAAAAATTTATAAAACCAATCTTTTTTGCTCGAGAGAACGAGAGAAACGAAAGAGGGTCTTCTCTTTCGTCTCGTTTCGAGCTTTCATTCGAAAGAGGGCGAGACGAGACGGGAGGCGAGAATCTCTCGCCTCGGCGGCAACACTACTTGATACCAAAAATTAGTACTACTATGTCGGTTTACAACGTTTTTCTACGTTGTCCGACGCCTATTCTCCACCTCCTTCGATCATGACAATCATCTTCCGTCAGGTTTTTTTTGACTTATTGTGTTATGTATTAGCAATAATAGGCATTTTAAGACAGAAAAACTTTATTATTTTAAATCATAACAATAGTCCTAACAACGAGACAGTTGACAGTGACATCCCTGACTTACACTACTATAACCTATAGAACGCTCCATACACTGTGCACTGTATGAACTGAACAAGGGACTGTTCACAACATTTCCCTCCTTGTTTAAAGATCAAATCTTTTAACTGGTTTTAGAGTTCTCCCAAAACGCGAAACTTTAGGTGTAGCAACATTTGTAACTTTGGGACTTTTAACACTTTTAACTTTAGAGTTTTCACTTTGTGGCACAATTTCAGGCACTATCGGATTTGATACAGATTTACTTATATCATTTGGTAAGTTTTCGAGATCAAGTTTGGGTGATCCGGGAGGTGGCACAATAAAGAAAGATTGAGCTTCAACATTAGGAGCTGCAGCTTGATTTTCAAATGGAATGTGAGATATTTCATTTGATACTACCGGATTACTCAAATCAGATCTTATAGAATCGGCATGAACAAACTTTACATGAGGTCCAACCTGTACTAGGTATGTGCTAATACTTAAAATCTTTATGACTTTACCTTTTTGCCAGAGCTTTGTATTTTTGTTTTTTACATATACTGCTTCATTTAATTTAAACAACTTTTTGGCTCTAGGGCCATTATCAGAACTGCCTTTATTATATTTACTGTGACTTGAAGGTTTCAACAAGTCAAATCGTGTTCTGGGACGAAGCTTAAGTATACCTTCAGAAGGTGAAATACCGGTTATTGTAGTTGGGGTATTTCTATAAGAAAAAAGAAAGCTTGATAATTTTAACAAAATTTGCTGTTCTGTAATCTTTTCTCCCTATTCAGAAAATAGAGCTTTTTGAAGGTCTTTTTTAACAGTTTGAACACTTCGTTCAGCAAAACCATTACTGGGAGGATGTCCCGGAGGAGATTTTATAGCAGTTATCCCATTGGCCTGGCAAAAAGACACAAATTCTGTAGAATTAAAGGGTGGACCCCCATCTGACACTAGTTCAACTGGTAGACCAAAAATAGAAAAAACTTCTTTTAATTTGGCAATTGTTTCTGATGCTACTGTACCTTGACTCATTAATTTTACATCAAGCCATTTCGATTTTTGGTCATAAATAAGTAAAAATGTATGATCAAATTTTTTCAGAAAATCAATAAAAATTCTGTAAAAATTATGAGGTGAATCTGGCCATGACAAAAGTGGATTACTATTGGTAAAATTTTGACACTGTTGACAAATTTCACATGAGGCAATAAATTTTTCAATATCATTATTGATATTTGGCCACGAGGAACGAATTAACATTTTTGTACGAACAATTCCAGTGTGTTGTTCATGAAAAAGTTTTAAAATTTCTGATCTTAATTCATCTGGAATGACAACCCTATTTCCTAACAAAATACAATTTTGCTCGACAGATAATTCATTCCTATGTTTAAAATAAGGTTTCATGTTACCATCAATAACACTACTTGGCCATCCTGACAAAATGTAGTCTTTTATTTTCAAAAATAACAAATTTTTGTTTGTAGCTTTTTTAATATCGTCAGAATTTAAAGGAATTTCTCTAACTAAGTTAAATGAATATAAAAATTCAGCAATTTCGGTTTTGTCTGATAAAGGTAAACATGACAAGCCATCTGCATTACTTATGGATTTTCCTTTTTTGTAAACAATGTCATATTGATATCCTGACAAAGTCAAAGCCCAACGCGTGATTCTCGATGCTGCTGTAGTAGGTATGTTTTTATTTTTAGCAAAAATAAACTGTAGTGGCTGATGATCAGAAATAAGGTTAAACTTACGCCCATACAAAAATGTATGAATTTTTTTTACAGCAAAAATTAATGCCAATGCTTCACGTTCTAAGTTACTATATTTCTGTTCAGCTGGAGTAAGCGTACTTGAAGCAAACATTACAGGTCTTTCTTCTCCATTTATATAGTGACTAAGTACTGCTCCCACACCATAACCACTTGAATCACATGTGACATAAATAGGTAGTTTTGGATCGTAATGTGTTAAAACACTTTCAGATGTCAAAAAGTCTTTACTTAATTGAAAAATCTCTTCACATTCCTCAGACCAATCTTTAGAAAAATCAGTTCCTGAATTACAGAGATCATATAGTGGTTTTAGTGTTGACGATAACATGGGAATAAACTTAATATAATAGTTTAAAAGTCCAAGATATGATTTTAACTCAGTTAAATTGGTTGGGGAATGTGCAGACTTTATTGCTCTAATTTTTTCATCTGTTGGTTAAATACCAGAGCTATCAAGATTGTTTGATGCTGCCAATTATTTTTTCTTTACTGTTTTATTTTGAATTTTTGGGAAAACCTAACCTTAAAGTTTGTTTTGATGTTTTTGGGCTTTCTGCAAAACCTTCAAAAAAGAAAAGTCCTGTTTGGGAAAAATTCCGATCAGGTGATAATTTCTCGCTTTGTTGAAAGCTATTTTCTTTTTGATCACCTGATCATTTTATTGAAATCATTCGCGTTTTTTTGCTCACGCTCGTAGTTTTTGAAGCGCCACCCTGTGTGTGACAGGGGAATGAAGAAACCACTTCCGCCAAAAAACTAGAAGAAGTCAGACGTGTTTTCGTGTTGAAGACCGAAATTCCAGACGCAAGAAACGGGCGGCGCCGCCAGAGAATGTTGCAGAATCACAGAAGGTAAGCTTCTAGCGTGTTGCCAATTTTTTCCATTGTTTTTTGTTTAATAGACTCTGTTTTCCCAGGCGGGGCGAATTTAACTTTGGGGTTATTTTTTTGGGATATCTCTAGTTTTTCTCCCCTTCAGGGCTCAGATCTCTATTTGGTCCTTCAGACCCTTATGTTTTGAAAAAGCCCTTTGGATTTTACAGTTTTTTTGTCAAAAAATTGGTAATTATAGTTTTTTTGCAGCAACCATATTTTATCGTTTTTTTGCCAGATTCGTACATTGTTGTTTTTGTACCGGTTTTTTTTAGAGTCCGCATGGTTTTGAAAGGTTGGTTGCCCTGAGTTTGGTTTATTACCTCGTGCGGCGATAAAAAAAAAACCCCCGTTCGACATTTGGCAGAGGCCCGGGCCCCCCCCCCCCGTTTTTTTTTTCTTGCTGGCTGACATTTCATTGACGTTTGTGTGTTTTAACCTCACAACTTCACGTGTTGTTTTGTTTACCTCCGAGGTTAGAAAAAATTTGATTATTCATCGGGTTTCGAATTTGTTTGTGTGAAATCCGTCGAAATTTACCTTTGTTTTTTGCTTTCGTTAGGCGCGAGATTGTTGCCGCGTTCTTAGCGAACCGTACCCGGGTGTTGATAGCGAAAAAACCTACTTTTTTGTATCTGATAAAAACCGCTTTGTCATGTCTGACATAAAAGTTTTGAAAAAACAACAAAATAGCGTTTTTAATAAATTAAAAACAACTTATAATAGAGCCGTCGAAGCCCAGGGCAATGCAGAGAAGGCAAAAAAGTTAAAATCCAGATGGGAAGATGTGCCTTCTCTCGTGAGCCACTTCGATGCATTGCATTTTGAAATTATAAGCTTGGATAGTAGTGATCAGATACAAGAAAGCCAGGAAACTTTAGTGCAGGAATTTGATGAAATGAAATACACAATTAGATCGATTTGTCGTGAGCTCTATCCGGAGGAATACCAAGATGCCTCACAGACAGTTTTGAACCATTCCCTGGTAAATGTGGACAGGGGTCTTGAAATTAAAAGAATAGAGGTACCCCATTTTGACGGTAATCTTAAAAAATGGCCCACCTTTTTTGATATGTTTAAGTCACTTGTGCACGAAAAAGCTGACATGAGAGAAATAGCAAAATTTCAAACCTTAAATACCGCTCTGGTGGGAGAGGCCGCATCTGTAATTAGAAAAATACCGCTAACCTCTGATAATTATCGAGTAGCCTTCGATGCGATGATTAGACGCTTTAATAATAAAAGACTTTTGGTAACAAATTATTGTCTATTTGTCAAGCCCCTTCTGCAAAATCGAGCAACCCACATGATTTGAGGTTATTGTTGTCCACTTTCCGGGAAAATTTGGAAGTATTGTCAAACTATGATGAGGTAGACCTTTTAGATTTTGCTAAAATGGTTCTTCTTTTGCAAAAAGTTGATACCCCATTGAAAACTCAGTTTGAGATTGAGTATAGTGATAAGGAAATCCCGTCCTATAAAGATTTGTTTAAATTCTTAGAGAAAAATTGTCGGGCTTTGGAAAATAGTTCTATTTTGAATAAGCAAAAGGAGGTCTCACCTCCTCTACCCCTAGGAATGGTGGCAAACCACCCTATCCTGTGTTATTGACTGGAACAGGCCAGTCTGGTAATAAAGGTTGTGTTTATTGCCAGCAACAGCCCTACCATCCCCTTGTGTAGTGTACCAGATTTCTGGAATTAGAAGTAGGTCAGCGCCATCAATTTGTTAAGCGTGAACGATTGTGTTTTAACTGCTTTGGCAAACATGGTGTATCTCAATGCCCTACAAATGCCACGTGTCGTCAGTGCCAGGGTCTTCACCATTCCCTGTTGCACTTTGTGAAAAGCTCTCAGAGCCCCCAAGTTGATCGTCCAGGGGAGACCCCCCGTATACTTAATAGTGAAGGTGCCCAACAGGCATTGTGTACCGCTACACCCAGTAGCAACCATTTTGAACCTCGTAAGAGGAGACCTGTGCTTTTTGCAACTGCCGAAGTTTTAGTGGTAGATGCCAACAAAAAGTTTGTGTCTTGTCGGGCAATTTTAGATTCCGCTAGTGAAGCATCCTTTGTAACCGTCTCTTTGGCTGAGAGGTTAGGACTTAAAGTAGCTCCGAATAAAACTCCTATTCAAGGAATAAATGGCATGATTTCTAGTACATCAGATGGCAATGTAACATTGCAGATAAGCTCGTCCAAGTTTCCTGATAGTTTGTTTTCCTGTGATGCCATTCTTATTCCTAAAATTTGTGGAACCATACCTGTGACTGTTGTTGAATATGATTCTATTCAGTGGCCATACCTAAAAAATTTAGATTTTGCTGATCCTAATTTTGGACAACCTAGTAGTGTAGACCTTTTAATTGGTGTTGATTTCTTTGGTCAGATGCTTGTGCCTGGCTTTAAAAAAGGAGAAAATGGAGGACCTTGTGCCATTAATTCAATATTTGGTTGGATACTCCTTGGTGGTATTGATGGTCCTCATAGAACTCAAAAACCCATTAGTTTGTTGACCTCAGTGTCTTCCCCTATAGAATCTCGATTGGATAGTACCTTACAAAAGTTTTGGGAACTAGAATCGACCCGTCAAAAAATCCCTCTTTCCTCTGATGAGGATTTGTGTGAAAAAATATTTGCTACCACTCATTCAAGAACTGAGTCCGGCAGATATGTTGTTCGCTTGCCTTTCAGAGAGCCTCGACAAGAACTTGGTAACTCTAAAGGTCAAGCATTGCGTAGATTTAATATGATGGAAATGATGAGGATTACCTAGACCAGGGGCATATGAAATTGGCCAATTCTAGCCCTGACTTCCATTCATATTTTATTCCACACCACCCAGTTGTGAAGGCAGATGGTGACTTGTCAAAAATTCGAATTGTTTTTGATGCATCTGCCAAGACCTCAAATAGTCGTAGCTTAAATTCTATTTTATTGGTAGGACCTAAACTCCAAAGAGATATTGTGTCAATATTGCTTACTTTTCGCCTTTATAGTGTTGTATATTCTAGTAACATACGTCAAATGTTCAGGCAGATTGATATGCATCAGGCTGATGTGTGTTATCAACAGATATTGTGGCGGTTTGACCCAACCGAGGAGATTCAAGAGTACTCTCTTCAAACAGTAACTTATGGTGTGAATTCGAGCCCATACCTAGCTATTCGTACCCTTCACCAGCTCGTTAAAGATCATGGCAGTGGCTTTCCACTAGCGAGCAAGGTGTTGATGCATACTACTTATGTGGACGATGCCATCGGATTAGCTAATTCTGTAGCTGAAGCTTTAGAAAGCCAGAAACAGCTAATTGCGTTGTTAAAATTGGGTTGTTTTGATCTTCGTAAGTGGACTAGCAACACTCCTGAGTTACTAGAATCGGTTCCAGCTAGTCATCAGCAACCAATTTCCTTTGATGATGAATCTGCTGGTTTAAAAATCCTTGGACTAAAGTGGTGTCCAAAATTGGATTCGTTCTGTTATGATGTGATGCCCATGGAAAGACCTTGTACCAAGAGAAACATTCTTTCTGAGATTGCAAGGATATATTGTCACGAGAGGGTTTTATCGTGACGAACACAGTTTAAGTTAGGTGTAATGGTTTTATTATAATACTTATATTTACTACTTACATTGTACTTAAATACATCTTGTCTACAAATCTTCTTTGATAGGCTTAACTTCTTATACTTGACTAAAGTACTACTTGTTCACTATTAACTAAGCCTGGGCGTTAGGTTCTCAGCGTACAACTAACTGCTAAACTCTTTTGGAGATGCTTTTATTACAAACCGTTTGCCATTGATAGGATATCGAGATGTGTTTTGTTTCCTGTATAAACATCATCGAAATCCCATTAGCCACGTTGTTTATAATACTTCTATATACAATTTATTACTTTTAATACAATTTGAACTATATACAGAAGTTCATTTCCTTAGAATGTTTAGGGTTAATGTGCACTTGCTTATAAACGTAACTTGTGTCATTCACTTAATAGGACATTATTTTCTATCCTGACACATCCCCCTTGCTTTTAAAAAAAATCTGTCCCCACAGATTGTCTACTAAACTATTTTTCACAAAAAAAAATATAACAGTCGTCTGTACCTAATAAATTATAAAACTAATTAACTAAAATAATTGTTTATCCATTCCCATCTACTCGTTCCGATTGTTTTGCATTCTTCAGGTGACGCAACCTAGTCCAATGTAGGTTTATAAAGAAGTATCAAGCCGTGACGAATTTGTGGGTCTTGCACGCTGCCTTGAAAATGTTCAGATCTCGCTTTGTTGCCAACTGTCCTTATCTCGTTTTGACTTGTGCGGTCCATTCCCTCAGGAAGACCTGGATGGTAGGTCCTTTTTTCTGTTCGTAGTGTTTGATTTGGCGGCACGACTGGCGGGGGTTTAGAGTTGGCTCCCCCCGGTTTTTTCATGCTGCGCTCTGGGTAGCTGTCTTGCCTTGTGGTATCGACTGTTGCCTTGTGGTATCGGCTGTTGCCTTGTGTTATCGGCTGTTGCCTTGTGTTATCGGCTGTTGCCTTGTGGTATCGGCTGTTAGCTCTGTCTGGGTTGACTACTTGGTGGGTTGGCTCTATGGCGATTTGTCTGCTGTACACCAGTGCTAATCGGCCCTGCTCACCACTTTTTCGTCTTTTGCATTACTTTGGTTGATCTTTTTGGCCGCTTTGCTAGGCCTTTTGTGACGTCTTGGTTATGTCAGGTTGTCATCGTTCTTCCATGTCTTCTTTCTTCATGTTGGGAACGAGTAGAATAGGTGGATCTAAAAAATTAATGTACAAACGATGTTAGGACATAATAAATATTTACATATGTGTACATTGAAAAGAGACAAAAATTACAAAAATGAGAGAAAAAAAAAATTATTTAATTGTTCTCGGTTCATTTTAGAATTATTTATACCCTGGCAACTCTGCTTATTTAGCCTGCTTAAACTTATATCATTTGATAACATTCGAAAAAATATGTTTAATTTAATACACCTTTGTTTATACATTCCACAATTTGTTTTATTATACATTCAAAACAATGTGTGCGTTTTGCACCTTTTAAGACATTATAGAAATTATTTAACTAAGTTTAAAATATGTATGTCATACATTTATTTTTTCTATGGTATACGCCCTTCATTATAATTTATTCCCCTTACATCTCTCAATCTCACTCCTGTGATTCATAAAAATTATTAACATTGTAATAATATACAATTATACTTGGCGATCTCTTCTATGTGGCAATTAGCTTGTCGGCAAATGGGTTAGCTCCTATCATTTACTATAATATTTCTTCAATAATCTTTTCGCGTAGACTTTGACATGAAATATCACGGTAAAAATGAGTTCATCCATCTGCGGACTACGACGCGCAGTGCAGGTCGTAAACATTTATAAAAATTATTTATTATACAAAACTACCGGCATAGTATACGGTTATGTAATCTATGCGGTTTTTATAATTACATTGAGCACGTGTATAAATAAAATATACCGGCATTTAATTATACGACGAATTTTTTATTCGCCGGAGCCACAATTGACAATGTTTGCATTAACTTTTTCGCCGATTTGAAGGGAGAATAAATCTTTTTGTTCTTTCAATTCGATTTGAAACTTTGTGTGACCGTAGTTGATTACGATTTCGGGTGTATTTTCTTTTAAATTTAGTGACGCCGATTTTTTTGAATGTTTTTTGAGAAGTTTTATACTTACATAGGTTAAAAACAAAAGCAGGGCAAGGCACGTGACACCGAATAATATGTCATATTCGTAGTGTATCTGTGTTGTGTTTAAAATATTTTGTGCGACTTACAATCGGATGATGAAAAAATAGGTATGCAGTCGACACTGAGAGCAGAAAATTCCATAGCAGAAAAATTCCGTGACTTCCCATACCGTATTTATCGCTGAAACCGTATGTTTGCGGTATGATAGTGTCTACTGAATTTTCAATTTGTTTTAATGTTGTCTCTGATGACGTCAAATTTAAATGAGGTATATTTAGTGTCCAATTTGAGTTAAGGCACTCTTGCATATCTTTATATGTGGGTTGCATGTGTTGCATTTTTGGTCTTAAAATAAATGATTTTAGATTTGACCAAACTGCAGGTATAATGTGAACTATGCTCGCTGTCTCGATTTTATTGTTACATGGGAATTTTTGTGGGATAATAATTTCTCCGGATGACTCTAACTGGCAATTGCATGGGATTTTAATTTTTAAAGCTCCTTTTTTGTTATAAACGTTTTTTAGCTTGGTTTTTTCACTACCGCATGAGAGATAGGTTTTTTCTTGCAGATGTGTAAGTATGTATGTTATGTCATTTATTTCTGGGATGATCAACGAGTTACCCGAGTGGCAATTCATCGGGCAGTATGAACTTATTTCTTCTACAGACGCGCCGTGATACAATTTTTTGGCGCACTCTGGTCCCTGTATATTATCAGCAGAAAACCTAGGAATAAAACATAATTTGTCGTGATAAGGTCTACATAAATGTAGCCCTGTACCTGAAATTTGTCTAATCTCTTCTTTTCCGTAATTATTTTTTGAGACAGCGATGTACAATGCCTGGTGTGGTATTGTACATGTTTGATTGAACCATGCGAAGGGTGTGGTGGTCAGTTCATAAAGGTCCCACTTTTGTCTGTGTTGTATAATCGGTATTTTAATGTGAATAAAAATTTTATTTTCCGTGATGCTGCAGTCGCATATTGGAAGTTCGTAAAATTTTGAAATTTTTTCTTTTGAAATTGCCAAACCTTGATTTGACGAATAGATTTGTTTTTCCAGATTATCTAAATCCTTTCGTAGAACCTCTGGATTGACTATTTCAATAGGGATTTTTCTTGCTTTGCATGATTCAATAATTTTTTGTTTTCTTAGTGCGCGAGTTAGAGATATTATTCGCCTTAAATTTTGATACTGATTGACCAGAGACGTGCTAGCAAAACTTTCTTCATCCCTCAGGATTACTTTAACCTCTTTATTTAAAGTTGAAACTTTTGAGTCGATAAATTTTATTTTACGTTCTGTATCTTTAAAAGTATCGCCAATTTTTGTAGTGTATCGGAAAAATGTTTTGACTGTTCCCCGATACTGTGAAGGGTTTCGCCTAGCCCTTTACTGATTGTGTTAAGTTGCCTTTTTACTGTTTCGTCATCCTCAGAAATTACATCGAGTTTTTCTTCGGTCGCGACCCCACAACACCAATTTAGAGCGTCACCGATGAAGCCTAGTGCCCTTTTTGGCCTTAAATTTTGTTTAGATTTTTGTGTCCTCATCGAAGATGCGCCCCAGTTACCGTTTAACAAATCGAATTCTTTTTTGAATGCCTTCCCTAACTCATGTGTGTGTGATACCAAGTTACAATTGTCGCCATATGACTCGCAGATATATCTTGGTAACTCTGGTTCTGTCATGATCTCTTCTGACCAGTCCATTTTATATGCAATCGGAATCGTAGCTTCGTATGCTACAGTTTGCGGTAGTGCCTTCCAAAATGCTCCGGCACTGACTTCTACTAGGTAGGATTGGTTGTTTTCGGCTTCTGTGACCTTAATTGCTATGATGCACAATATGAAGTTCTATCTAAAAAAATTCTTTGCAAATATATGTTATTTACATGCCATTAGATGTGTTTTTAAAAAATTAAATGTCTCTTTTTAAAATTAAAATTTACTTTAATAAAATAATAAATAATAGCATTCATAGTGTTTGGCTACGATATTTATTTTGCATTTTATTTGTTTTATTGCCGTCTGTTCCTTGTTAGCAAAATATTAAGAGTTATCAAAATAAAGTTGTGGTTTATTTCCACAACATCTTAATTTATTTAAAAAAAAAATACTTTAATTATTTATAATGTTTTGATCGTTAATATAAATGTTTAACGAAAACTATTAAACTTCTAAGTGTTTTTAAAACAACCGGCTTGGATATTATTAAACAAACTCCGAGTTGTCTCAACAAATTTAATCAAAAATTTTTATATTCCTTAAATGTTTTTTAAAACAATTTATCTAATTAGTTGATACTTATAAGTTAAATATTTCAATAATTTTTAACTTATTTTTAAACTTTGCGGGAGTGTTATCCCAACATTTAATTTAATTTATTATTATTACTACCTAATTGTTTTCTAAACTTAGGTTGGTGAACACTAATTAGTCGGTCGTGTACCATTGATATTATATTTCCTACAAACAGTTTATATTTATGTATGTAAAGATTTCAAAGCGGTCGTTGCTTGACACTTTGTTATATTATCTGGTGTAGTGTTTTAATAACATGATACCGTACACCTCCTAATCGGTTTTTAATTGTTTTATTTATACTTGCACTGAAAATAAAAAATAAAAGTCTAATTTAATTATAGGTAGGTATCTTTTTTAAAATTTAAATTTTGCATTGAACAAAAATGTCTTTTTCACTCCACTAAAGTAGCGTCCTTTATTTTATTTCACTTCACTTTAAATAGTGTCTTTATATACAGGGGAATATTTGTGACACAAGGTCTTGTTATAAGGGCTTTGCCCTAAGGGCCTTGCCATAAGGGCCTTCAAAAAAAATTTTTTGGGCAGCTTAATTTTCTGTCACTGGGACTACTTCCGGTGTCCATGGGTCATAGTAAGGTAGCATCCTGCTGACATGAACCACTTCTTTTTTGCATTTGTTTGATGGTCCTTTTCTTATTTCGTAATCCACATCCGACATTCTGCGTGTAACGTAATATGGGCCGAACCATCTGAGCAATAATTTTTCACTTCTTCCTACTTTTCTGACGGGAGTAAAAACTTTCACTTTCTCGCCTTCTTCATATTCTACGTGTCTGTGTTTTGCGTCATAGTGAATTTTGTCTTTTTGCTGCTGATTTTTTAGATTTTCCGCTGCGGCATTTCGCACTGCGAGTGCCCGGTTTCGGATTTCTTCCGTGTTACTTGGTGGTGGACTCATCATGATATTTGCTTCTATAGGTAATATTGGTTCCCTACCATAGACCAGCATAAATGGCGAGTACTGGGTCGTTGCTTGTTTTGAACAATTATAGGTTGATGTCACTAAAGGTAAAAATGTATCCCAGTCTGTATGTGACGTGTTTGTGTACATTGATAACATATCTGCGATAGTTTTATTCATTCTTTCTACTAGTCCGTTGCACTGTGGATGGTATGACGTAGTAAACTGGCTTGTGACGCACATCATTTTTAACATCTCTCTTATTAGTTCGGATCTAAAAATTTGACCTCTGTCACTCAGTAGGTACTTGGGCGATCCGTGTCTTGTGATTATTTTTTCGACCATAAATTTTGCAACAGAATTTGCTTTTCCGTCCGGCAATGGCGCTGTTTCGGCCCACCTTGTCGCATAATCTGTCGCGACTACAATCATTGTATTTTTTTGTTTTGATAATGGGAATGGCCCGAGAAGGTCTATAGACACTCTCTCAAAAGGAACGCCTATCGGCATAGGTTGTAATAGCCCTATGGGAATTCTATTCTGTTGTCCTTTTCTGGCTTGGCAGTCGGGGCATCTTTTAATAAAATCTTCGATATGTTTTTGTTGATGATCCCAAAAATATCGATTTTTAATTTTTTCTGTTGTTTTGGCCACTCCTAGGTGGGCGCCTCCTAACGGCTCGTTATGATGTGCAAAGAAAATCTCTCCAATTAAATTTTTTGGTATGGCTAGTAAAAATTCTCGCCCTTCTGGCCTAGGATTTATTTTGTGTAAAACTGCGTCTATAAGCCTAAAATTTTTTATTCTTTTTCTTAGTCCAATACTGCCAATTTTGTCAGGATCTTGTAAACCGTCTATGATCTCTCGCAAACTTTCGTCTTCTCTCTGTAATTTTCCCATATCTTCGGGTTCAATGATGAACGTTGGTATCTCCTCTAATTGTTCCTCTTCATTTTCGCTCGGTTTTAGCACGGGATTTCTACTCATGCAGTCGGCATCTCTGTGTTTTGCTCCACTTTTGTGTTCTATTGTGTAGTCAAATTCTGACAATTTTATTGCCCATCTGGCTAATCTTCCTACGGGATCTTTAACTGATTTTAACCAGCACAGTGCGTGATGATCGGTTACGATTCGCACATGCTTACCATATACCAATGTTCTAAAATAGCCTAAACTGTATATTATTCCTGCTAGCTCTAATTCTGAGATTGACATATTTTTTTCTGCGTTTGTTAAACTTCGACTGGCATAGGCAACGGGGTGAAGATGGGTGTCTTCCCCCTCTTGCAAAAGTATGGCGCCTAGGCCTTGCCTGCTTGCATCGACGTGTAAAACGCATTCTTTTTCGGGTTGATAATGCGCTAAAACTGGTGATGTGATCAGCCTTCGTTTTAGCTCCTCAAATGCTTTTTGATGTTTTTCTTCCCAAAAGAAAGGTGTGTCTTTTTTGGTTAAATCATGAAGCGGTCTGGCTATAGCGGAAAAGTTTTTTATGAATTTTCGATAAAAATTTGCAAGGCCTAAAAATTGCATGACATTTTTTTGTGTTTTAATTTTTGGAAAATTTTCAATACAAATTAATTTCTTTTTGTCGGGTTTTAGGCCTTGGCTCGATACAGTATAACCGAGCAGATCTAGTTCTTCTTTTATGTATTCGCATTTTGAGGGTTTTAGTGTTAGCCCTGCATCCCGTAGTCTTTGAAAAACGGTGCGCAATTTTTCTAAATGGTCAGAAAGTGTTTCTGAAAATATACAGATGTCGTCACAATAGACCAGGAGCGTTTTCCATTTTAGATCACGAAAAACCATATCTGCCAATCTTTGAAATGTTCCAGGAGCTCCCGATAATCCAAAGCATAGCTTGTTCCAAACGTATGTACCACCTTGTCCGGGGCAACAAAAGGCTGTATACTGTTTAGAATCGTCGCTAAGCTTTATTTGCCAAAATCCACTGAACATATCGAGTGTTGTGAAGTATTTGGCCTTCCCTAAATAGGTCAAAAGGTCGTCTATGACTGGCATTGGGTAGTTAGCTCTACGTGAAACATGATTTACGCGGCGAAAATCGCAACAGAACCGCGTCTCTCCACTCTTCTTTTTCACCAGTACCACCGGACTTGCCCATTCTGACTCCGCTTCGCTTATAACGCCTGCCTGAAGCATTTCATTTACTTGTTTGTCTATAATTTCCTTTTCCTTATGAGATACCCTATATGGCTTTTGACGTATGGGTTTCGCGTCACCCACGTCAATCACGTGTTCTACAAGGTCCGTCTGGCCCATATATTTTGGACTTTTTGCGAAAACATCGCTGTACTCCTCTAATAAATTGTATAAATGCGATTTAATTTTTTCATCTTTTATGTGGTTAATTTTGTGGTCCGCCATTGTCACTCTCTCTTCATCCTGTATCTCTTGTGTCTCTTCAATGTTAAGGACCGGTAAGGTGTCTATATCGTACCTAAACCCCTTTTTAAGGTAGCCTAAGGTCGATTCCTTGAAAATTTTTATTGGGTTGTGTTTTTTGGTGGTTAATTGCATTGTACAAGTGTCGTCATCAAATTCAGGGGGAGAGCAAATAATTCCTTTAGGTCTTAAAAATGCGTCATTCTCTTCAAAAATAAAATTTTTTAAATCAACTGAACCGAATTTTTCTATTTTTAATTTAATTGTTGTATGCTCACTCGGTATAATAAAATAATCATTTAAACAAGTTACTTTGAAAATATCCCTTAAATCCTGGCTTTCCTCCTGTACTAAAGGTAAAGAAGGTGAAATAAAATTTTCATAAGTGCCCAATTGATAATTTTCGTCTTTATGAAACGAAAGTGTTGTTGTTATGTAACCGTTCGTTAGTCGTACAGTCTTGTCGGTGAGATTAATTTGGGCGTTATTTTTTTCTAAAAAGTCCATTCCCAAAATTAAAGGTTTTGGTAATTTTTCTACGACTATGGCTTCAATGTAACCACACATTTCTCCGATTTTAATTTTAAATTCTGTTAGGCCGAGTGGCATTACTTTATTTCCACCGGCAGTTGATAAAGCAAATTGTTGTTTTAAAGGCTCTATGTCTCTACATAGAGATTTCTCTATAATGCATTTTCCAGAGCCGGTATCGAGGACTATGTCTACCCCCTTAAAATTATTGACGACACCCTTAACTACCAGAATTTTATTGCTTGCCCCTGTTTGGAGGACGACGCCGTTGGGGCACTCTAATTGAGTCGTCCTTGCACATTTGGGGATGGCGACCTACTCGCTCTACTAAACGATACTCTTCTTTGTGGTCCCCTTTCGCTGCTACGCTCCCTGCTACATGCATAATGCCCACACCTATTGCAATCGTTGCATCTCGGCCTGCCGTCGTGACACCTCGTATTTGGAAGATCCCTGCTTCCTGAGTGATCCCTTCTGGGTGACTCTACGTGACTATTTTGCGGCCTTTTTTGTTCATTCCTGTTGTTTTGTCCAAAATTATTTATATTTTGGCCAAAATTCCTCCTATTATACCCATGATTTGAGTTTTGATTATAATTTCCCGTATTTCGATTATGATATTGACCTATCGGCCTGTTTAGATTACCTCTATAATTGTTTGATCTACCTCTAAATTCGCGAAACCTCGACCTACCTCTACCATTTTGATGATAGTTCGACGCGTTTTGCCTAAAATAGTTTGTTTCATTTTGTCGCGTGTAATTTGGGCCATTTTGCCTTAAAAAATTAGGACCGTTTCGCCTAGGATAGCTTCCCTCATTTTGTTCGATTGTCAAAACTTCTGTTTGTCTTGTCATTTTGTCTATTAAAACGTTTTGTCTAATAGCACTTAATTTCAAAACTGTATCTCTTAGTTTTTTGTGATCCAGGTCGGATGAGGTTATTAATTCGTATGACTGTATAGGAGCTATGTAGCCCACTTTCAAAATGTTCTCTAAATTGGTCAAATGGCATTTTTTCGTCAATTTCATACGCCATATTGAATAAATCATAATAATATTGTTTAATATCCTCAGCACTTCCCTGTTTTCTATTTTTAAATTTAATTTTGAGATTTTTTAGAGGTTGGTCACCCCCAAATTCTTTTAAAAAATCTTGTTTTAAGTGAGCCCAAGTTTTATTTGCATTCTGGGTTTTGCTACTATATTCTAAAAACCATCTGAAGGCGGCGCCTTCCAAATAATTTTTAAAATATGCTATCTTATGCGTTTCGGTCCAACCGTTTACTTGAGATACTTTTTCGTATTTTGTAATGAAATTCACCGGGGAGTCTAACCCTGGGTTAAAGTAAGGTGGGTCTTTAAATTTGGGTGATGCCGGATTACTGGTCGTACCCGTCAGAGCGTCACTTAGCGTTGTATTTGTCATTTTAAAAAATTTTGTGATGGCTGAGTCCTGTTTTTTATTGAAGCTAGATTTTGTATTCAACCCTTGGTTAATTATAGTTTGACTTTTTTCGTCTTGCAACGTTTCTTCGGTCGAAGGAATTTCCGTTTTATTGGAAATGACCGTTAAATTATTTGAATCTTCAAAAGATAAATTTTGCCCACGGGATAATTTAAAATCTTGTTTTGAAATTTGTAAAACTTTTTTAGGGGTTCAGTGATTTTCGGCACTCGGATCGACGAAGGATAAGTCGAAATTTACTGTCTTTCTGACAGGACTTCTTGAGAGTTTGGTGCTTTTTAAAAAGGGACTGCTCGCAGATTGCGAACTAGAGGCGAAGACGTTATTTTTATCGTCTTCACTAAGACTTTTTGTGACGCTTCTAGTGACTCTGGCTGGGGTACCCATTAATTATAGAAACCATCTTTTTAAGAGAAAAAAAAACGTATGAAAATACCGAATTGAAAATGTCGAGACAAAATGAATTAAACTAATATGCGAAAAAATATACACTAATAATAGGTAACATGTCACCACACTTAAACTGCGTTTTTTGATTTAAAAGAAAATATTTTTTCTGTCCATCTAGTTTGAAAATTTTATGAAAATGGTATTTATATAGGAGAAATAATTCTAAGGACAGAAAAATAATTGAAAAAAAATTATAAAAAATAAATAAATGTAATATTCAATATTTAGTTAATGCATGCCGGAATCGATTGTTTCGGCTGGAGCGTCATAATAATTTCGATACTCCTTAAAATAATTAAAAAAATAAAAATGAAATAACAAATAGTGAAAAGAGTGAAATTAAGAAAAATAAAAAAAATTCAAAATAATTTAAAAAATACATTTTTTCCACTATATGCCTATATGTCTTTCAAAAAAGACAGCGGCGCCTCCACCATATGTCACGAGGGGGTTTTATCGTGACGAACACAGTTTAAGTTAGGTGTAATGGTTTTATTATAATACTTACATTGTACTTAAATACATCTTGTCTACAAATCTTCTTTGATAGGCTTAACTTCTTATACTTGACTAAAGTACTACTTGTTCACTATTAACTAAGCCTGGGCGTTAGGTTCTCAGCGTACAACTAACTGCTAAACTCTTTTGGAGATGCTTTTATTACAAACCGTTTGCCATTGATAGGATATCGAGATGTGTTTTGTTTCCTGTATAAACATCATCGAAATCCCATTAGCCACGTTGTTTATAATACTTCTATATACAATTTATTACTTTTAATACAATTTGAACTATATACAGAAGTTCATTTCCTTAGAATGTTTAGGGTTAATGTGCACTTGCTTATAAACGTAACTTGTGTCATTCACTTAATAGGACATTATTTTCTATCCTGACAATATGATCCACTCGGATTCCTAGCCCCAGTTGTTTTGGTTGCTAAATGTTTAATGCAACGTTTGTGGGTCCAGGGTCTTTCATGGGATGATACCCCCTCTAGTGATATTGTTGCACAGTGGCAACTCTATGTGTCGCAACTACCATTATTATCTTCGATATCAATACCTCGTTATGTTGTGAAGCAAAATGCTGTCACCACTGAATTGCATGGCTTTTGTGACGCCTCAATGTGTGCATATGGTGGTGCAGTATATATTCGACAAATTGAGTTGGATGGAAATATTTCTATCTCCCTTTTGTGTGGGAAAAGTAGAGTGTGCCCTTTGAAAAGTATTTCTATTCCACGCTTAGAATTGTGTGCTGCTGTATTGTTGGCAGAGCTATTGGAGTTTGTTGGCAATCATCTTGATTGCGTCCCGATTGATAAGATTTTTGCTTGGTCTGACTCCAGCGTTACCCTGGCTTGGATAAAATCGTGTCCATCAAAACGAAAGGTTTTTGTAGCCAATCGTGTAACGACTATTCAAGAGAAAGTTCCCCCCAGCTGTTGGTACCATGTAAATGGTAAGGAGAACCCAGCTGATTGCTTATCCCGGAGCTTACTTCCTGGTCAATTGATAGACCATCCTCTTTGGTTTACTGGACCATCCTGGTTGGCCCAGTCTAGTGAAACATGGCCTATGAACCACAAAATTGATGCGTTTGATGCTGATCTACTCCCTGAGGAAAATCGTTTTGTTTTTGTGACAGAAATACCCCTTGATGAAGTACAGCTGTTACTCACTAAGTACTCCTCTTTACGTAAAATCTTGGGCATTGTTGCCTTTTGTTTGAGACCTTTTCGAGTGAAAAAAGATCCTTCTTTATCTTTTCCCACTAAAGCACTCAATGAGGCAGATCTTTATTATTCTACTTTAGTTGTTGTGCGAGTTGTACAACAAGAAGTTTTTTTTGAAGATTTGAAAAGGATACGTAAGGGTGAGAGTTGTGCTAAGCCTCTTCGAAAGTTAGCTCCTTTTCTTGATTCCCATGGTGTTCTCAGGGTGGGCGGTAGATTACGTCACACTGATTTAGCATATGAGGTGAAACACCCCATGTTGTTGCCTCGTAGTCATAGGCTTACCACTTTGATTATTGAAAAATTCCATAATGAGCATGGACATCCAGGTCCTCGCTTATTGGAGTACCTCCTAAATCAACAGTTTTGGATTTTGTCGGTGAAAAGTGCCATTCACAGTGTTGTTTCCAAGTGTTTTTGTTGTGCCAGGGTAAATCCCAAACCATTGCACCCATTCATGGGTGACCTTCCTAAATTTAGAGTGACCCAGGTGAAGCCCTTTTCCCATGTTAGTGTAGATTTTATGGGTCCATTGTCCATCACGTTAACCAAGCGTCGTGGTGTAAAAAGTCAAAAGGCTTATGGGTGTATTTTTGTTTGTTTCCCAACAAAGGCCATTCACCTGGAGGCTGTTTCTGATTTGTCCACTGATGCATTTTTGGCTGCCCTCCGCCGATTTGTTGGTAGACGTGGCAGATGTGCTGCCCTCTACAGTGACCAGGGCACTAATTTTGTTGGGGCAAATAACCTCCTTGTGTCCTATTGTCAGCAAGCTGCTGAGACTTTAGCGATTAAGTGGTGTTTTAATCCACCCGCCAGTCCGCATTTTGGTGGACTCCATGAGTCTGGGGTAAAGTCCACAAAAACTCATCTGAAGAGAATTGTGGGGGATTAAATCCTAACCTTTGAAGAGTTGATGACTGTATTGGTTCAGATTGAGGCTATTTTAAATAGTCGACCATTGTGTAGTATGAGCCCTGATCCTCATGACTTTCAAAGTCTTACTCCTGGACATTTCCTCACTTTGGAACCCTTGACAGCCCCTCCCGATGAAGATCTAACCAATGTTAAGTTAAACCGTCTCCATCGCTGGCAGCTTGTTCAGCAGATCCAGCAGCATTTCTGGCGCCGCTGGCATATGGAGTATTTACAGTCGTTGCAACAATGCGAAAGATGATATACCCCCGATAACCCTCCAAAAGTTGGAACATTAGTAGCGTTGAAAGACGAAAACCTACCCCCATTGAAGTGGTCACTCGGTAGAATTGAAAAAATTTACTCGAGTCCAGATAGAATCCCCCGTGTCGTGCAAGTAAAAACCGCGAAAGGATTACTTGACCGTAGTTTGGTGAAGGTATGTCCGTTACCCAGCCAGTAACCAACCTTCAAAGCCTTGTGTAGCGTGAATCATGCTTATTTGAATTAACTTAAGTATGACGTCCATAGTTATTGCGATAAAATTATTGTTTCAAAAATGCTAATTTATTGTTTAGACCTTTTGGGTAATTGAATAACCTTTTTTCTTTTTGATTTTTTGTTTTTGGGTTTTTCTATAAAAATTGGGAATTTTTATGGTGGGCGGAATGTTTAATGCTGCCAATTATTTTTTCTTTATTGTTTTATTTTGAATTTTTGGGAAAACCTAACCTTAAAGTTTGTTTTGATGTTTTTGGGCTTTCTGCAAAACCTTCAAAAAAGAAAAGTCCTGTTTGGGAAAAATTCCGATCAGGTGATAATTTCTCGCTTTGTTGAAAGCTATTTTCTTTTTGATCACCTGATCATTTTATTGAAATCATTCGCGTTTTTTTGCTCACGCTCGAAGTTTTTGAAGCGCCACCCTGTGTGTGACAGGGGAATGAAGAAACCACTTCCGCCAAAAAACTAGAAGAAGTCAGACGTGTTTTCGTGTTGAAGACCGAAATTCCAGACGCAAGAAACGGGCGGCGCCGCCAGAGAATGTTGCAGAATCACAGAAGGTAAGCTTCTAGCGTGTTGTCGATTTTTTCCATTGTTTTTTGTTTAATAGACTCTGTTTTCCCAGGCGGGGCGAATTTAACTTTGGGGTTATTTTTTTGGGATATCTCTAGTTTTTCTCCCCTTCAGGGCTCAGATCTCTAAAGATAATGTCCAAGGAACTCAATTTTCCTACCTTGTTTATCATTATTAAAAAAAAACACTTTTTTTGGTTCACTTTGACATTATATTGATCTAGCCGTTTAAACACATTAACAACATTCTTGTAGCATTCATCCAAGGTACTTCCAAACACCAAAATATCATCTAAATAACACCTGGTCTTGTCTAGACCTGCTAGAATACTGTCCATGACTGTTTGAAAAATACCTGGCGCTGAACTAACACCAAATGTTAATCTAGAGTAAGCAAAAAGTCCAAGATGAGTGTTAATGACCAGTAATTCCTGTGACTTTTTACTCACTTCAAGTTGTTGGTAAGCCCCTTTAAGATCTATGACTGTAAAATATTTATTTCCACTTAAAGATGTGAAAATGTCTTCAGGAAGAGGTAAAACACAATGATCTGCATCTAAATTTGGATTTAGAGTTTTTTTAAAATCAACACAGATTCTGATGTCATTTGAGTTTTTCTTGGGCACTACTACAATAGGGCTTGCCCAATTACTAAAACTCACTTTTTTTAAAATGCCTGAATCAACCATTTTATTAATTTCTGACTCAACTTTGCCTTTTAAGGCATATGGCATATCATAAGCTCGATGAAACATTGGTGTTGCCCCTTCCTTCAACTTTAAATCAACTTTGAAATTTTTGATGCATGAATCTGATTTATCATCAAAAACATTTTTGAACTGACTTTTAATGTTTTCAATTAAATGTAATTCAGATGTAGAATTTTTAAATGTTTCTGACTCATTTTCAGATTTTTTTTGTAAGTTTTTGGCATTTTTAATTCTTGTGACACAATTTTGACATTCTCTGACATTTTTGACACTGACTGATTTTTGTCATTTTTGAATGTTTGTGACATATTTTTGACACTAGCAGACTTATTTTGGTAATTTTTAGACTGTTTTGACATTACAGACTGAGTTTTGATACTTTTTGACACATTTTCAGTATAAGACAACTTACTTGAGACATTTTTATTAGACTGACATGCGAAATCACCTTTGATTTGATTTAAATCACTTTTTGATTCAACTGACTGACAAGAATCACTCGCTGACTCAGACTCTGACAAGACTTGACATTGAGACTGACAGACTTTACTTGAGACTTGACTGTTTAATGACTTTTTTGAATTGACACAATTTTTAGGAAAAAGACTGGTTTTCCAATTAGGCTGTAACACATTAAGCCAGTTACGACCAAGTAATGGCTTAAATTTATGTTTACTGTCCAAAACAACTAATGGTAAACTAACAAGCTCATTATTATTTTTGACAAAAACATCAGTTTCACCTAAAATATTAACACCTTCTCCTGTAAGGACTCTTAAATTGTATTTGACATCAACCAAACATAAGTCAGAAAAGTATTTTTCAAAATCACTGACATGCATGACACTTCGACAAGCACCACTGTCAATTTCAAATGATATCATCTTACCTTCAATCTCCAGTTTTACCTTAGCTGACTGATCATGTTTTTTGCTCTCAATTGTAGACAAAAACCCAAGTACCAAATCATCTTCTGATGAATCATTTGACTCTTGTGACTCTTTTTCATCAACCATATTGACTTTTGACTTTTTACAGACTCGACTTGTGTGACCTTTCATTTTACAGGTGAAGCATTCCCAGTTTTTTGAGGGACACCCATCTGGGTCATGCCTGCGAATGCCACAGCGATAACACATCTTAGTTTTTTCTTTATCTGAGGACTGATCACTTTTTTTACTTGATGACTGACCTGGGGACTGACTTTTGTTACTATATTTTGTAAAATTTTTTCCAAATTTATGTTTTTTGATAGCCAACTTATCAAGGCTCTCCGAGACAGTGCTGACTCCATTTTCACACATAGACCTGACCTGGCCTTCAGCTAATTCCATTGATAATGCTTCAGCCTCAGCTTTGTAAAAAGTAAAGTTATCGATGGATAATAGCTTTCTTTGAATTGCTTGTGACCTCAAGCCACATACAAATTTATCTCTCCAAGCTTGTTTTAAAAAATCACCAAAGCCACAGTACAGTGACAGACTCTTTAGTTTTTTTATAAAACTCTTAATATCCTCTCCTGGCTCTTGAACTGCATTCCAAAATTTGTATCTTTCAGCAATTTCCAATCTTTTTGGACTATAATGTACAACTAATGCTATTTTTAAGTCATCATATTTTTTGGATGATGGCAAATCCGGCGTTAAAATGTCCTTTAGTGTACAGTATGCCTCACTTCCAATTAGAGTCAAAACCAACGACACTTTTAATTTATCTTCCACTGCATTGCACACAAACAGCTGTTCTAGTCTTTCCATATAACTAGCAATATCTTCCGTTTTCGGGTCGAACGGTTTAATGTAAGATTTTTCGCCATTGTGTACACGACTTTTTTTACGCACTAGACCGACTGTAAACCCGCCCTTAGACTAGGTTTAATGGCACAGACAAGACACTTTTTTTTTTGACCGACTATTCCGACCGACAGACATGTGGCGTGGATTTTCCGAACGTCGCCAAATTCTGTTATGTATTAACAATAATAAGCATTTTAAGACAGAAAAACTTTATTATTTTAAATCATAACAATAGTCCTAAGAACGAGACAGTTGACAGTGACATCCCTGACTTACACTACTATAACCTATAGAACGCTCCGTACACTGTGCACTGTATGAACTGAACAAGGGACTGTTCACAACAATTGATCTTTGACGCCCTCTTTTCCTGCGCCCTATTGGTTGACATTCTGCAAGACCTGCTTTGGTAATCTTTCGTAGTTCATCCGTTGAACATGACCGTACCATATCAGTTGTCTTTTAGTGATGTCATCCGTACTTATTTATGATCTCATTTCTTATATGATCTGTTCTAGATATTCTCATTGATCTTCTTGATTGCATCCATTTCGACACTTTCTATTTTTGCTTTGTATTTTTCTGTTACGCGACAAGTCTCTGTTTCATACAACAGCGTGCTTTTCACCATTGTTTCATATATGTTAAATTTTACATTCTTTTTTATCTCTCTGCTCCATAAAATAATGTTAAGATAACCAACAACCCTTTTTGCTTTTACTATTCTTCTTTCCAGTTCTTTACAGTCTGTTCCTGTCTTATCAAATGTGACACCCAAGTATACATACTCATTGCATGCAGATATTGTTTGTCCATTGTCTAGTTCTAACTCACTTGATTCGTTTTCAATACATAAGTACTGTGTCTTGTTCACGTTCACTGTTAACCCTCACTTTTGGTTTTCTACCATTAACTTCCAAAAATTAACAATCGCAAACATTACCTAGTTGTGTATAGTGTTACTTTAATGAAGCATGTTGTATCTCAACTTTAATTTCTTGGCTCTCTCTTTTATTTTCTCTTATCATTTTTCTTATAGTTTCATTTATTTCTCTATATTCTATAGATGTTCTCTTTCCTTTTCTCTCGAGGGTCCGCCTTTTTTCCATCAGTTTCTTTGTCTCTACTACTACTATGTCGGTTTAGAACGTTTTTCTACGTTGTCCGACGCCTATTCTCCACCTCCTTCGATCCTGACAATCATCCTCTGTCAGATTCTTTTGACTCATTGATCTTTGGATTGACTGTTGCCATTCTAGTTTATGACGCCCTCTTTTTCTGCGCCCTATTGGTTGCCATTCTAGGACCTGCTTTGGTAATCTTTCGTCGTTCATCCGTTGTACATGGCCGTACCATATCAGTTGCCTTTTAGTGATGTCATCCGTTATGCTTTCCTCGATTCCCATTCTTTCTTTTATGATCTCATTTCTTATGTGATCTATTCTGGATATTCTCATTGATCTTCTTATTGCATCAATTTCGACACTTTCCATTTTTGTTTTGTATTTTTCTGTTGCGCGACAAGTCTCTATTCCATACAACAGCGTGCTTTTGACCATTGTTTCTGATTGGTATAAAGCGAAAAATTAATTAGATTGGTGGTTCATAAAATTAGTTTACCAATCACCTGCGAATAATTTAATTAATTATGAAATCTGAACTGAAAATAATTACGAACAGTTGAAGATGCACTTACCCCTGTTTTTGCAGCATGTTGTTCGTGACGTCTTTCACACAGAAGTGATTTTTCGACAGCAATTGTCCTATATCGAAGCGCGCACACCCCCAATGTACAAATTCAACTGGTTGAGTGCGCGAAGATGCAATTGAACATGCTCAGAAAGTAAAATAAAATAAAGTTTTCAATCGCATTCGCCAAAATTCTTAAAGACAAATACGAACGTATAAACGCGAGAAAAATATTAAAATAAAACAAAATTCTTATACCCAAAAGTATATTTACAAAGGCGAGTGAATTTTGGACATTCTGCCCGCCTAAAAATTACATTGATGTAATTTTTAAATGTTTTCAGGTTCAAAGTCTATCGGTAAAGGACATAGCTTTACCAGAGGTCTTTGAAATATTCCTGACAGTGCGCACAGTGGCAACACGTGAGATTTGATCTTTACCTGGGTGAAGGGCAATAATTCTACCAAGCGACCATTTTGTCGGTGGTAAATTATCCGACTTTATGTGTACCATAGTACCTATAGCAGGGGCGGGACAAGTGGGTTCCAGCCACTTGGACCGCTGCTGCAGTGTATGTAAATATTCCTTAGAATAACGCGCCCAAAAATCCTGATGTAATCTTTGGATCATCTGCCATCTAGAGAGGCGGTTTAGTTTGATACTGGTTACATCAGGATCGGGTAAACTACAAACAGGTTCTAGAGTCAAAAAATGATTTGGTGTCAACGCAGACAAATCATTGGGGTCGCTAGATAAAGGAGACAATGGTCTAGAATTTAATAGCGCTTCCACTTGTACTAAGACCGTATAAAGCTCTTCGTACGTTAAAATCTGGCTTCCGATAACGCGATACAAATGCGTTTTTACCGCCTTTACTCCACTTTCTGCTAATCCAGAAAAGTGTGGCGCCCCTGGGGGGTGAAAAAACCACTCAATGGATTCCGCGGCTGCCGCTTGTTTAAATATTATCTGTAATTCCTTATTTGCACCCTTAAACGTAGTTCCTTGGTCTGATATTATTTTTGAGACCCTTCCTCGACGTGCCATAAAACGCCTTAAAGCACACAGAAAAGCTTCGCTAGAATAATCCGAAACTAATTCGATATGAAGAGCCTTGGTAGAGAAGCAAACGAATATGCAGATCCAAGCCTTAAGCGTTTTATTTCCGCGAACTTTTCTGCTTAATGATATGGATATTGGACCCGCATAGTCACAACCGACTACGGTAAAACTTTTGACAGCAGATATGCGTAATTTGGGTAAGTTTCCCATTTTTGGTTCAAAAGGTTTCGGATTAAGTCGCCAACAATTTTTACAGTTAGCGATAACGGTTCTTATCGCCCGCTTAGGAGATAATATCCAGAAATTTTGAAAAATTAAGAACTGTAAAGTTTGCAAACCTGGGTGCAAATAAGATTTATGATAGTGTTCAATGAGGAGCGTAGTTAATCTATGTTGTCGTGGTAAAAGAATCGGGTGTTTCTGGTCATATGAAAGATCAGAATATCGGAGGCGACCTCCAACCCGCAATATATTTTTATTATCAAGAAAAGCGTCTAACTTTCTAAAAGGCTTTGAAATGCGTTTTTTCGCATTAATATTTGAGATTTCTTGAGAAAATGTGACTGTTTGAACATGCCTGATCAGAAAAATAAGAGCGAGATTAAGTTCTGACAGGACTATGGGTCCAGTACGATAAGCAAGATTTCTTTTAAAGCAGATAAAACGATACCAGATAGCGATTATCCTTTGAATTTTAGAAAGCGAAGAATATTTGTTTAAAAGAATATCAAAAAACGTGTTTTCTGTAAATGCGACCAAAGTTATTTTCCTTTCTTCACTAAGAACTTCGTCCGAATCCAATGGTTCAGAATAAATGCTTGGTGGCTAATGCTCATCAGGCATTGAAAGCCAATCTGGACCGCACCACCAAAGGGGCGTATTTAACAATTCTGACGGCAACAAAGTTCTTGTTGCACAGTCTGCGGGATTATCATTTGTGCGTACATGCTGCCATATTGCAGCTGGTAGTTTATTTTGAATTTTCGCAACCCGGTTGGCGACAAATGTTTTGTATCTATAAGGGGGATTTTTAATCCAGCTAAGAGCGATTGTGGAATCTGACCACGCGAAAATTTTAGAAATTTTAATTTTATCTCCTAGAATTTTTAAAATTGCGGAAACAAGATCAACCAGTAAAACAGCGGCTACTAGCTCTAATCTCGGGATTGAAATTGGTTTTACCGGAGCGATTTTTGCTTTAGCAGCAATGAGAAAAGTGCAGATTTTATTATTTTGTAAAACGCGAAAATACGCTATACTAGCGTAAGCTTTTTCTGACGAATCACAGAAAGCGTGAAGTTGACATTCTGTAAAATTATCAATAATAAAACGTCGCGGTAAAGAAAAGTTTTGAATAAGGCCTAACTCAGATTTATATTTTAACCAACGTTGGCGTATAAAGGGGGAAACTTCCTGGTCCCAGTCATATTTTTGTTTCCACAGAAGCTGCAATAGATCTTTGGAGAACAGGCTCAGAGGTGAGAGCCATCCTAGTGGATCAAAGCATCTTGCAATTTCTGACAGAATCGTGCGTTTTGTACATTCTCGTTCCAATGGATCTACGCGATAGGTAAAAATATCTTTACAAGGAATCCATTGTAAGCCTAAAATTTTTATTGTTTCAGATTCTGAATCAAAATTAAACGAGTTTGAGTGCAAGTAAGACTCCGGAAGGTCTTGTAAAAATGACTTATTGTTGCTTGCAAATTTTCTAAGTTCGAACCCACCGTTTCCCAATAGTTCTATAAGTTGATCGCGTAAATTTCTAGCTTCTGAGAGGTTATTTGCATTACAAATTAAATCATCAACGTAAATTGAGGTTTTGAGTACCTCACGAGCTTGAGGAAACTTGTTTCCTTCATCCTGTGCTAATTGAGCAATGACGCGGTTAGCGAGATATGGAGAAGAGCTCAGACCAAAAGTGACCCGTTTAAAACGCATGTCTTTTATGGGCTCGTTGGGAGTGAATCTCCATATTATTCTTTGAAAATCCCTATGAATAGGGGCAATTAAAACTTGTGTAAACATGCTTTTAAGATCACAAGTAAAGACCACAGAAGAAATACGAAAACTGAGAAGTAGAGCAAAAACTTCTTTTTGAAGTTTTGGCCCCGTAAGAAGGGTGTCATTTAGCGAGGGTGAATTTTGATTTGGACGAGACGATCCGTCGAAAACAATTCGAATATTGTCACCCTTGGCTACGCAATGATGGGGTAAGTAAAAAGAGTTTTTATTTATTTCTTCGTCAGGAATAATTTCAAGATAATCATTGTTAATATATTCTTGAATAGTATCTGAATATTTTTTATAAATATTAGGATTTAAAATTAAGCGTTTTTCAAGCGAAAAAAATCTTCTTAAAGCCAATGAGCGCGTTGCATGAAAATCAAATTGCGGAGGCGTATTATCTTGGAAAGGTAGTTCTACCATGTATCGCCCTGTTTCGTCTCTACAGTGAGTCTCAACAAAGCTTTTCTCGGCAAGAATATCGGAGGGCGAGCAAAAATTTGCTTTAGGTAGCTCTTCTAATTCCCAAAAGCGTTTTAAAGCGTGGTCTAGCGATAGTGAATCGGTTTCATTTACAGAGCAAAATAAAGCGGTTGAATGTGATTGCGATTTAATTTTATTATTTTTATTTTTTCCCATAATAATATAGCCAAAAATACTATTAAGAAGAATTGGTTTGTTGGGGCCATTATCAATGCGCCCTTCGCGTAAAATATAGGGAAAAATATTAGCGCCCAAAAGAAAATCAATATTAGCGGGTTCTTGGAACGTAGGGTCCGCGAGGGGTACATTTTGAAAATCAGAAGTATCTATATTACCTAAATAAGTGCTAGGAATTTCCGAACACAACTTGGGTAAGATCACAGCGTCGACTGACATGCGTGGTTCCGTTTGATTATACGGTTTGATAATACAAGTTACTCCTCCCTGAGAGGTAACTTCATTCATAGATCCTAATCCTTGAATAGAAAGGGATAAACTATAGCGTGGAAGTGAAAGTTTTTTGAAAAACTTCAAAGAGACGTAACTGCATTCTGAGCCAGAATCAAGAATAACCCTAGCTTTTTGAAAAATGCCACGAGAATCCATAACCTCGATAATAGCGGTAGATAAAATTGTATTCTGAGCGTGCGAATTGGAGAAGTAATTTAAGGTATTTTGCGAATTTTGAGGTAAATTTTCCATACCTGTTTGTGGCGGTTGCTGAAAAGCGCGAGAGGTTGGCGAATTATTTTGCTGAGGCGAGATATTACCATTAAAAGCAGGCGAATTATTTTGTGAAGAACTTTGCGGGTTATTGTATTGCGAATTATAAAAGGGGGGTCGTACATTAGAATTGTAATTATTTTCAAGATTCGTGCGGTTAGAAGTATGTGGACTGTAATTGTTGTTATTTTTAAAAATATGTAAAAGAGAGTGATGTCTATTAGATTGACAGTAACGACAAACAGACTGCGATTGACATAAAGCTAGGTTATGTTGCCCACTTAAACAATTAGGACACCAGTTGTTGTCTTTAGCTAACTGAAAACGTTCAGAGGAATTTTTATTTTTAAATTCTAAGCATCTGTAAATATTATGGTCACGTGATTGACATAAAAGACAAGATTGATTTGAATTATTTAACTTTGTATTATTATTTCGACTTGCATTACCAAAAAATGCAGAAGTTTGTCTAGGTTTTGACTGATTAGAAGAAAATCTATTTTTTGTGTCTGTTTTTAAAGGTGAAGAAAAATCAGTTTTAGTTGAAAATTCTACCGCTTCTATAGCGTTACATCGTTTTAGTACAAAATTCTTTAAATCGTCAAAAGTAGGAACTTGAGATGGATCATTAAGTTCAAGTTCAAATCGCGTCATGGTCTCCTGATCTAAATGTTTACTGAAATTATAGTATAGCAAAAAAGACCAATCATCTGTGGGAAAACCAAGTACCTTAAGGGCGGAGAGATTTTCACTATATACGTCAACTAGTGTGCGCAATTGTTTTGAATTTTTAGAATTTGTTACGTAAGGAACATTATCCATTGTTTTTAAATGTGAAAAGGCAATAAGCCGTTTGTTATCGTAGCGGTTTTTTAGCGATTCGAGAGCAATTGAATAATTAGCGGCGGCTAAAGGTGTGCATTGCACCAGTGCTAGCGGGGGTCCCTCTAGGGAGTTTAAAAGATGGTTAAATTTCTCTATATTCGAAATATTTGTGTTGTCAACTAGCGCATTAAACATGTCCATAAAATTTCTAAATTGTCTAATATCGCCGGAAAATTTTGGAACTTTCAAATTAGTCAAGTTTGGCGGTCGATTACCACTAGATAGTCCCGAAGCAGAGGATGCGTCGGTTTCAACCTTCAGTGTTGGCTTTTCAAACAGCGCGGTATACTTAGCGTAATTGTAAGATCGTAAGTATTCAAAGTCTTTTCTCACTCCTTCTTCGGTATCAATTTCAAAATCGTCGGTCGCTGACATTAAAGATATAAGATTTTGATGATATTTAGCAAAATCGTTAACCACTTGATCAATTTGAGCGTACATAACTTTAAACTGAAGTTTAGCCGTCTCGTCAGCATCAGAAGCCGAGTCAGCAAAAGTTTTTAATTCTTTCATTTGATTATAACACATTGTGCGAAGGGTCTTATACGATTTAATCTTAGCCGCGGACATGATGATCCTTTATTTAATGCAGATGGGTATAATAAAGAAAAGCAAAACTAAATTTTTAATTATTTTTAGCAATTTAGGGATATTACGCGGTATTTTTAACAATTTAGCCAAATAAAATCAATTTATTAAAATCAATTATTGGTAAAATTATCAATTTATTTAGTGATACTAATAAATAAAAGGGAAAGCGAATTATTAATAATATAATTTTTAATTGAATTTAACCATATTATTTTAGCGAATTAATAAATTTTTATAAATTAAGTAACGGTGAAAATAGCGAATTATTTATTTACCTTTGTTAGTTAATAAGAGCGAAAACGAACTATTTATTTATATTTACTAATAAATAAAAGCGAAATATTTTTTAATAGTTAAGGGGAATTGCGCGGTGCGAATTAGCGATAATTAATTAACTTAGCGACATGCAATAGCGAGTTATCTACTAGCGATCCCAATAATTTGTAAATATAGGCAAGTAAGAAGCTTAAATTATAAACCTCTTTACACAATAAATAATACTATGGCACCCATAAAGCTGCAATAAAAGTTCTAAACTAAAGCAGCAGTAATAAAATAAAATGCAGATAGGACCTACTGGTAAGCCTATATCATATGCCGATAAATTACGAGCGATTGTTTATGTATATGTAACCTGCCTAAAACCTACTACTCATTTTAGGAAAGAATGTTAAAGAAAAAAACGAATGATAAGTTCATATTCAATGACCTTGAATTTATTTCTCCGAAACTCCGACTATTTATAAATCGTCAAAGACGGAAAACCAAAACACGTTGAAAATTGAAAAAAACCTATTATACTTTTTATTATTAGCGAAGCGAATAAAAACTTTCAAACGCATCCGGCTCGAAGGACCAAAAATGATTGGTATAAAGCGAAAAATTAATTAGATTGCTGGTTCATAAAATTAGTTTACCAATCACCTGCGAATAATTTAATTAATTATGAAATCTGAACTGAAAATAATTACGAACAGTTGAAGATGCACTTACCCCTGTTTTTGCAGCGTGTTGTTCGTGACGTCTTTCACACAGTAGTGATTTTTCGACAGCAATTGTCCTATATCGAAGCGCGCACACCCCCAATGTACAAATTCAACTGGTTGAGTGCGCGAAGATGCAATTGAACATGCTCAGAAAGTAAAATAAAATAAAGTTTTCAATCGCATTCGCCAAAATTCTTAAAGACAAATACGAACGTATAAACGCGAGAAAAATATTAAAATAAAACAAAATTCTTATACCCAAAAGTATATTTACAAAGGCGAGTGAATTTTGGACAGTTTCATATATGTTAAATTTTACATTCTTTTTTATCTCTCTACTCCATAAAATACTGTTAAGACATCCAATAACTTTTTTTGCTTTTACTAATCTTTTTTCCAATTCTTTGCAGTCTGCTCCTGTCTTATCAAATGTGACACCCAAGTATACATACTCATTGCATGGAGATATTGTTTGTCCATTTTCTAGTACTAACTCACTAGATTCTTTTCCAATACATAAGTACTGTGTCTTGTCCACGTTCACTGTTAGTCCCCACTTTTGGTATTCTTCTGTTAACTTTCTCATCATATACTCCATGTCTTCTTTATCATTAGCCACAATTACTTGATCGTCAGCAAACTTTAGTGTGTATATGGTAAATCGGCCGTTAAGTTGTAGTAAAATGCCTAGCACTTTACTTTTCCAGTTTTTTAGAGCTACTGCGATATATATTTTAAAAAGAGTTGGAGAGATACAACATCCCTGTCTTAAGCCTTTTGTTACCAGGAATTCTTTTGAAAGTCTCTTCTGATATAAAATTTTCCCCTTTTTATCTTTTTGTGCGATATGTTTTCCTACTGGTCGTATCATTTATTTCATCGATATTTTAATTTTCGCATATTACGTTTTGGGTTAGCTGTTCCTTTAGCCCATCTTTGTATATAGCCTTATTTTGTGTAAGTTTATTCATATCAAGTTGTTTATTATTATTATTAATTTTTCTTTTCATTTCGAAATTGCTACTAATGCAGATTTTTGTTCTGACCATCCTTTTGATCACTGCCTGTTGTAAAACTTTTTAGGACTGTTACATCTTTAACGATATTTTTATCAGTAGTCAGTTTATTTCTATAGAACGAGTTCATTGCATAAAGCTGTTTTTCCTCTAGATAATTCATTAAGGTTGTGCCCCTGTCATTCCTTTCTCCATGTCGAAAATCTCCCATTTTAGTCTCTTCGATGTTCATCCTCTTACCTAGTTTGGCATTGAAATCTCCCATAACTAGTGTCAGATGCGTTTGGTGTTCTTCCATGGCTTTTGAGATGTCTTCATAGAATGCTTCGATATGCTCGTCATCGTAGGTAGAGGTGGGGGATATACCTGAATTACTTTAAGTGATGTTCTTTTCATTTTGAGTGTAAGATAGGCAACGCGATCTGACATTCCTTTAATAGTATGGATGTGCTTACTTATTGCTTTATTGATTATAAATCCTATTCCGAAGTTGCTATTATCTTCATTACCTTTATGATATAGTAGATTACCGGAGTTCAGTTTTATCCGATTTTCTGATTTTTGCCGGGTTTGTGACAGGCCTACAATCTCCCATTTTATCCTTGTCAGTTTTTCCTCCAGTTCCATCTATTCATTAACCGCATCTTATATTTTCCTATTGTGAGTTTTACCAGTTTTTGTTTTCTTTTTGTGCGTTGGATGCTTTTTCTCATAAGCGAATTTTTGCCTTCCCCAGATTCCGTCAGGCAGACCATAGAGTGATCGTGAAGGTATCACCAGTGTGCACGATATCGTAACAATTAAAATGTGAGAGTAACATGTAACAAGTGGTATTAACTGTTACATTGCTTCGTTGTAAATTGTTTTACGTTATTAAAACATTAATTTGAATAATACACACCCAATGTGTTACGTCTGTGTTACATACGTAAATTAAAACAACCCACATAACACAATCACGTGTTTAACACGTAAAAAACGCGTGAGAAAAAACAACGTTGATTTTAAAAGCTGCTAGAAAAAACGTTTATTTCACATATGAAAACAACCTAAAAACGGCGTTGTAATAACGCCAATATCAAATCAAAACAGCAATGTTTTTACGTTATTTTCAAGTAAATTCTAAGTAGATTTTCATAAACGTCAAAATCACATTAGGTTCGCGCCTTTTCTACGCGAATTTTAAAACGCGACTTGCATGGCTTTTGTACCAAATAATTTTGAGATTTTACTAGAAACAGCGCCACCTATTGCGACATTTTTTACATCGACGAAATCTATTCGGGAGTGATTTGGCCTCTAAACTCCAAAAACCAGTTAATGAACTGATCCCTGATCCTTTACGATCACGACGCATCAGTTATTAGGGACCTATTGCAATAGTGCCCGGCACAAATTGTGCCGGGCACTATATTGACAGTTGCTCATTATAAGAACAGCTGTGTCCTTTCAAAATTAGGCCTTTGTGTATTATACGAGCCGGATTTAATAGTCACGCCACTATTAATGGAAAATAAACGACGGGATTTATAAATTCGACTTTGGTATGTCAATTTTGAAAGATCAACTGTCAGTTTGTAATGCGAAACTGTCAATATAGTGCCCGGCAAAATTTGTGCCTGGCACTGGTGCAATAGGTCCCTATTAACCTGATAAAGACACATTAATATTAGGGACCTATTGCAATAAAGCCAGGCATAAATTGTGCCGGGCACTATATTGACAGTTTCGCATTATAAGAACAGCTGTCTTCTTTCAAAATAAGGACATTGTGTATTATAAGAGCCGGAATTAATAGTGACACCACAATTAATGGAAAATAAACGACTGGATTTATAAATTCGACTTTGGTATGTCAATTTTGAAAGATCAACTGTCAGTTTTTAATGCGAAACTGTCAATATAGTGCCCGCCACAATTTGTGCCTGGCTTTATTGCAATAGGTCCCTATTATGTAAAAGTATTTACTGTTACCTTGGGGGCAATTCTTTACATTTCAAAAAATCTGGCGAAATTTGAAAATTTTTAAACTTAAAAACTTCCCAAAAAGCCATTTCCCACTTTTTGATAGCTTCACGATATAATATTTGTTTTTAATTAAAAACCCGTAATTTGTTGAAAATTTAATTTAAAAATTGTAAATAAATTCAAAGCAGAAAACCATTAACCACACAAACTGAAAAGTCAGATTTCGTCACATTTCGTCACATTTCTTTCAAATTTATGAGTCCTATTCGTTTTCTTTATGAGGTCAGCTAAGTTTACTTTCTTTCTTTGTTTTTCATGGTAAAATTAACAAAGAGGGACTAACTGCATGTCGTGGAAAATTAGCTCTACGCTGTTGCCACCGTTATATTTGAACGGATTTTTAAGGGAATGTCAAATTATTTCTTTAAAATCTGCCAGAAAAATCTGACTAAGTGGGGATCCTGGTCAAATTATTGAGGTGATTATTTTTTTACTTTTGTTATCAAAGCTAGGCACGTATATAGTTTTTTTATTCTGAGGGGTCCTCCCATAAAGAAACTGCTGTTCTTCAGTGACGGCCCATGACACAGCCTTCGTAAACCATAGAGAAAATAATAAATTGTCTCTGTTGTAAGCGAACACGAAGGCTGCGCCCATGAGGTTTTGGATAGGGTAATTAGAAATACTAGGGTCACTGCATCCTGGAAGCCTAGCGTCTCCCAGGGGTAGCGACACGAGGGTCAAAACCGTACTCAAAATTCCATAGACGTTCGTGAAAAATACTTTTATACAGTCTGAGAAAAGAAAAATGTTTTAATAAAACTTAAAAAGAACTCGTTTTTATACAGCTTAAGAAATAAAAAATATGTTCCTTGAGTTTTTGGGTTATGAATATTTATTGTAGGTATATTTATTGTTAAAAATCATTTTCTTTTAAATATTATTTCTGTTTTTGTATAAAAATAATACGTAATAAATAAACAAAAATGACAGAAATACATTTCTATGTTAAAAGTTTATTAATGTTAGCTCCCGCTAAATTTCGCGGTTGTTTATATATATTTTTAAAAACACACAACTGTATGAAGGACAAAGCGCATTCCGCGTATTTGGACATGCGCACCAACAACCAGAGAGATCCTTGTCAATCGCCTAGAGAAAATGGCGTGTTAATTTCGTTCTCCAACTATTTCAAATATCTACACCTGAAAGTGCTCAAATTTTGTGTACTGAAGCATAGATCTAGAAACTTCAGCCCTTCAGCTACATGGTGACATCATTAGATCCATTCAGGGGCCCCTTGCAACGAGGAGAATTTGGCTGCAAAACTGGTGAGTGCATTTGTCTCTGATTACCGTTGTGTGCCAACAATATTTTACCTATGGACATTTTGATTATTTCGTAATTCATATCAATATTTATGTTTGTTCGCGCTATCATCAATTAAAATTTATACAGTCCATTGCATTCAACGTTTTTCTATCCGCGAGTTAACAATTAATAGTATATAATATATCAAGGGATAAAATAAAACTTTTATCACGATGTTTATACGCTATTTTTCGCACTGTTTAATTTATTTTCCAAGTTTTTTTTTCCCATTTTTTTGGGTGTTTTTGGTATTGTGGTTTTTTTTAGTACCTTTTTATTCCGAATTTTACATTTTATCAAAAGACAAAAAATGCCCAAATACAGTTCGAGTTTTCGTAAGGTTCGGCTTAATTATTTATAATTTTGTAGTAGATTTCATATAAATATCTTAATATTATTGTTCGAAAGCATAAACTTCGAAAATCATTTTCTTCAAACCAAAAATTGTTCTAAAACATATGCTTCGAACAAAAGATTGTTCGAAAACGTTTTCTTCAAACAGAAATTTTTCGAAATCATTTTCTTCGAACAGAAATGTGTTCGAAAACATTTTCTTTAAACGGAAATTTTTTCGAAAATATTTTTTTTAAATGAAAATTTGTTCAAAAACATTTTTTCGAAAACAAATTTTTCGAAAAAAAAATATTTGACCTGGCTTGCCAAACTTAACACAACTCATATAGTTCGACTAATGGGGTTTTTTCTAACAATTTTTGGAAACAAAAACTTCCCTGACTTCTTTCCCGGGATCCTAGAGGGTGTGAAACCAAACCGAACCAACCGAAACCTATTGTCGAAAAATGATTTCCCTAAATTAGCTTTCCGGTCCTCATTTTGGAAGGTTGAAATCGGTGTTACTCTAACCTTAATTGAGCATATCAGGAGGTATCTGGACCGGTTCGGATACGTTTGCGATCAATTGACAAAGTTTAGGAAAATACCAATTTCGACCTTCCAAAAGGAGGAAAGTAGACAAATTTTCAGAATGTTTACGATCCCGGGAAAGAAGTCAGGGTTTTTTTGAAAAAATATGTTAAAAAGACCTTGCCGTAGTCAAACTATATGAATTGTGTTAGGTTTGGAAATCCAGGTCTAGAGCGTCTTTTATCGAAAAACTTGCTTTCGAAGAAAATGATTTCTATTCGAAGAAAATGTTTTTGAACAACTATTACTTACGAACAAATTTCCGTTCGAAAACAAATTTCTGTTCAAAGAAATGGTGTTCGAATAAATTTCCGTTTGAAAAAAATGTTTTTGAACAAGTTTCCGTTTGAAAAAAATGTTTTCGAGCAAATTTCCGAAGGAAGAAAATTTTTTCGAACAATTTTCCGTTTGAAGAAATGGTTTTCGAACAAATTTCCGTTTAAAAAAATGTTTTCGAACAATTTTCCATTAGAAGAAATTGTTTTCAAAAAAATTTCCGTTCGAAGAAAATGTTTTCGAACAAAGTTCTGCGACCCGTCGTGTTGCTAGCTTGAGTTTTTATTGGATGTTGATTTTTTAAGAACTTTTCTATGAATGTGTGTGTCTCTTAATTCTACTTTGTTTTGCAATCATTACAGTGTAGCTACTTTCGATCTTTGTTTGGACCTTTTGTTTTTCAATCTTTTGTATTTTCGACCTTTTGTACTTTCGAACGTTTGTATTTTCGACTTTTTGTATTTTCGACCTTTTCTTCGCCGCCCGTTTTTTTTGAACACTAATAAAAATAATAGTAGGTATATTATAAACCTAGGGCGTGCAGTGTTTACTTTTAATCCCACGGCGGGAATTTTCATGCCCGACCGGAAGAAGGGCTATAATTTGCTAAGTGACTAAAAGGGACTTGCCAAGGTTTATTTTTATATACTAAATTTCGATCTGCCAGAAAGAGGACAGAAGAGCTAAGTTTTCGAACAAAACGCCATTTGAATAAAATGCGATTTGAAAAAGATTTCTTTAAACAAAATGCCATTCGAGAAAGATATATTTTTCCACACTTTGCATGCATTTAAGTATAAAAAAATACGTTTAAGATTTAGATTTTTTAAAAATAGACTAACCAAACTTTGGTTTGAGTATGTTATAAGTAAAAATCTAAAAAATCAGAATCAATTCTACCATAAAAAATGTGAATAATCCATATCTCTACTACTTATCACTACTAAATGTTTGATTATTTTTTATTCCTAAAAATTTCGGGGGGAGATTGATCACCCCTTAGGTACGACCTTGCACGTCACGTTGTAACAGTTTTTCGTAATCATATTTTACCAACATAATTAAAAATGAAAAAACAAACTCTGCTCCTTTCTCTTGGGAACAATCAATTGGCAACAGCGGCAGCAAGTGGCCTTCGAATCTGTAACTGACAATTGACAAATGTGCTGGGCCCAGATGCTTTAAAATCGAGGCTAACGGATGCCCTACACGAGTGTAGACGTATCATTTCTAAGTTGAAGAACCTACAGAGTGGGTGAATAATATTGTCATTGTTGAAAAGCGGTCTAGGACAACTGGGCGCCGAGCCAAGTCGACGACGCCAACTGGGCGCCGAGCCAACTCGGCGGCGCCAACTGGGCGCCGGGCCAACTCAGCGCTGGACTAAAAAACCTTTTTTCGATAAAATGTGCAGATGAAATACAAAATAGATATGTTATTTATATAAAAATATCTTTAAAAAATCCTTTACACAATTTTCTTGAAATTTGGTTTTGTTAAGTAAAGTTAAATCCATTAAGTCGAGTGCTGAATTTTGGTAGGTGTAGTGTTTGGTAACCTGGTAACCCAGTAAACATGGATTACAAAAAAAGTACTTTTTAAGTACTGGCTTTCGCTGCACGCCATAACGGCAAAGTACTAGGTAGGAAGTACTTAATTTGTAATGATTTGGAACAACGGCCGGCATCAGGCCAGCAAGTATATATTTTAATACAAAAAACACTGTACTTTTAAAGCAATGCATTTTTTTAAACTTTTTTCTACACAAAAGCATGTACTTTTAAAGTAATGTATTTTCTTCATATTTTTAGTACAAAAAAAACGGAATTTTTTTAACTCTTTTTTTAAAAAAAACCTGTAGTTTTAAAGCAATGTAATTTATTAATTTTTTTAGTACAAAAAAACTACTTTTGTTGTAAATATTGTAAGGACGTTATGTGTCACTCACGTCTCATATTTACGGAAAGAATTATTTGATCATTGTATAATGATCTTTAATATTCCTTTTCATATCAGATGAGGATATTTCCAATGATTATGGAACATTTCACACCAATTTAAAAATAAATAAAATTATTAACATTCTTAAGCTTAACATTCTTCAGTGTACCTGTAGAATGTTTACTAGTGTTTGCCATCTAGCGGCCAGGCCAGCAAACACGTTTTTTTGTAAATACTTTATTGTCACAGTAAAATATTTAATTTTTTTGTACTAAAATAAAGTGCTTTAAAAGCAACCATTTAAAAATACTTTTGAAATGTTTTTTCACTGTTATATTAATTTTGCAGCCAGTAAAATATTTAATTTTTTTGTACTAAAATAAAGTGCTCTAAAAACAACTGCTAAAATATACTTTTAAAATGCTTTTTTGCCATTAACCCTGACTGCACTTGGTATTTTTCATAAATAAAGTATTACTTTTCGTTGTACTAAAAATAAAGTACTAAAATTTTGCATTTTTTGCACTTTTAAATAATATGCAAATTACACAATACAAAAATAATAAAAATAATGCACATCATTGCCGATGCCAGCAGTTAAAGTACAATATTAGTACGGTACCAGCAGGTCGATATTTGCTGGGAACACTTTAATTTAAGTTTTTTATTACAACAATGGCGGATTTCTTTATTTTTAAACCGATTTGTCTCAAACTTAATAATAGTGAAAATATTGTGCGATAATAACTTACCGAATAATGATTCTTATACAACACGATCGATACGCGTTGTTAGCAAACTCTTAAGATTTCAGGAATAATTAGTTAATTTTAAGTTTGTTTTTATATTATATTATTAACAAAGGAGGTGTACATAAAGTATGTAGTGTATGTAATCCAAAAGCAAAGATCTCTATATATCTACAACATAGAATTCATTGCGCTCATTCTGCGTACAAGGCCACGTCGCGTGGTGGCGCAAATTCCTTCGGTCAATTTTTTATTCGCTTAGTTTAGACGGTTGCCGCTGGGTGGCGCTAGCAGAGACGGAACAGATAGGAATTACCAAGGCGTCTAAAATTTTTAGAGGCATGATAAATTTTCTTATAAATAAAACTGTTTAGGAATTTTTTTTTAAACTTTCATTAAAAGGAAAAAAATATAGCATTTATTAAAAGCATAAAATTTTCTTTCCAACGATGTAAAACTAAAGGGTTTAATTTACAACAAATGGTACAGTGGCATGTATAAATGGAGATTATTTACAAAAATCGTAAAAAATAATTATAAGTTTCGATGTAACTAATTATTTTTATCTATATGAAACATTAGCATCAAGCCAGAATATACACTGGTGCAGCGGCGGCTCGTGCCGCAGGCGAGGTGAAGCGCCACATTATAAACACCCGTACAAACGTTATTCTCTTTCAAACTCTTTGCGTCCTAGAAATATTGGAGCATGGTACGTCAGTTGAAAGTAGAGATGGGTAGTTCGCGAACGAACTAGAAAAATGAACTAGTTCATTCAACAAGGAAAACGAACTAGTTCACTTTTCTAAAATGAACTAGTTCAAAGTGCACTATAAAGAAGCAGCACACTACTCTTAACCCAATTATATCTGTACACTAGGAACGCGGCATCTGTTTTCCTGTTCATGAAATGCTGAACGAGCACAGAACACTGAACGAGTGAACGATACCGCGGTGCTTTCTACGATGAACGAACGAACTGTTAGAAATGTACTATTGAGTTGAACTAATAAGTTAAAACCGGCGTTCGTTCAGTCGGCTAGTCGAATCACCTGTTTCGTTACATTGAGTGGCACGCTTAAGCTACGATGAACTAGGTATTTCAAATTTTGATTTGATTACGGAAAATTAAGGAACTGCTAGCCTAATACAAAATAATAAAATTTTGACGAATGTCCAATTATTTATTATATATTTATACCTACTGTAAAATATTTAAGTAAAAAAAAGCATTATAATAAAAATAATTTTAAACTGTTTTTGATTTTGCAAATATTTTAACTAAAAATTCAACAATAAAACAAAACAAGTCAGAAATACGATAAACAGGTTTTTTTTAACAGAATGAATATAAAATATAAATATATAACACGCTTAATCCATATAGCCATTCCGTTAATAGTTCAAACGAACTAGTTCAGTGAACTAGTTCATTTTGGTGAACTAGTTCACATGAACTAGTTCATTAAAATGAACTGCTAAGCACATCTCTAGTTGAAAGAGAAAAACGACAATATAAATAAAACTTTTTGCCTATAAATATGTTTCTGATCTCTTTCAACTGAGTAAATAAATAAATATATAAATAAATAAATAGTTCTTTATTTCCAACAGTTAAAAAAAACCACTTACAGGAAAAACAATCATGACAATAATATGTCAGAGAATGCTATATCAGTGCCTGGCCCACTAAAGCCCAAATCAAATCATCAAGACTTGAGCGGACGAGGCACAGACAAAGCCAAGTTAAAATTGAAAAATGCAAATCATAAAAATACTAATCATGCAAGTACAAATAGTACAAATATAAAATTTTGAAAAACAGTTATAAATTGTATGCTCTAGTTCCTAGCTCTATAAATTTCAATCGACTAAAAGTTATCGCAGATTTGCTCTTTACTGCCATAAATTTATAAATCAACCAGTACTTATGTTTAAGAAATTCAATATCTATATTAAAATTAAAACTGGTACCTATATATTAAATTATGAAATCCTAATAAAAAAAAAATCTTAAAACTAGTGTTTGAGTATTTTGTTTTTTATACTCCCTAGATAATCTGAGAAGATATCCACATCAATATTACCTGCAATGTTGTTAAATATTTTACACATGTAATACATTGGTGACCTTGTTAGCATGTTTGTATTTGGACGTTCACAATAAAAAGTAAGTGAGTTCCTCGAGTTTAACCTAGGAATGTTGAATGTAAGATGACTTAGTAAGTTGGAGCAGTCGATTTTATTGTGTAGTAGCTTATGCAGGAATGATACTGCTATAAATTGTCTGCGATTGTTTAAATCATTCAAGCAAAATCTGTCTAAGAGTAAGTTCTGAGGCGTTCCTCTTAATGGATATACACCATCCTGCCTGACAGCTAAATACTTCACAAACTTTCTTTGTACAGATTCTAGAGGGTTAATATACAAATGATAAATAGGATGCCAGATGATTATGGCATACTCTATTTTAGATCTAACATATGAATTAAATAAAACTTCTAATGTTTTTAGATTCTCAATAGAGGATTACCCCTGATTACTGAGGACGAGGAATACGTTTTCTGCAGAGATAATACCTTGTATACTGATGTTTGTAATGTACCGCTTCACCTCGCCTGCGGCACGAGCCGCAGCTGCACTGGTGGTCGCAGTGGAAGGGCTGCAAGACCCACTCACATATGAATCATCAATTATCTTTACATAATTAATCTATACATTATTTCAAAGAAAATTTTATTTTCGAAAAGAGTACCAGAGTACTTAATTTTTAAGAAAATTAGTAGCAATTTTACGTTTTGAGAAAAACGGGTTTAGTTTTATACTTTTTTATTTTCTTATAATTTTAAAATAAAAGTGAAGGTTTTAATTTTTTGCTTTTTATTTCAAAATTATATATAACATGATTTTCTCAAAACATAGAATTTCTACATGCGACAATCCTTTTAGCGACGGCAGAATATTTTTTTTGAAAATGAAGTACTCTAGGCAAAGATAATTTCTGCCACTATTTAGAAAATAAAATTTTCTTCTTAGGAACGGCAGTATGTATTATAAATAATACTGATTTTTGGCGATTTTTACAAATTGCCTCCAGTTATGTTCGTCGTTATACCTAGAGGGGCGGAAGACCACCCAAGAAAAAGTGGCCAAAGCATAAAGCTCATTACGAAAACATATAGAAGATAACGCTTTCTTTGCAAAAATGTAACTTTCACAAAAATCGGTTTTTCTTTTCTTAAGAAGACCACGCGGCAGATCATCGACCTATTTTTATGAAAGAAAATGTAATTTTCTATAAGCTTTATTCGTTATGAGTTTCTTACTTTGACCACTTTTGTCCCCCTCTCCACCCTAGATGTAGGCTGTAGTTGACAATGTGGCAAACAAGTAAAACTACATTCCAATAGCAACAAAAATCTATCTATCTGTCGGGAAATCCCATATAGGGGGAAGGTATAACCTATGGCGACCTTCGGTCTAATCATTTTAAAGAAACTTTTATTGTCTATAACGTAGTATAACTAAAATGTATACACCGTTAGAAATAATTTTAAATGATACATTGCTAAAAAAGAAATTTGGTCTTCCTAATAAAGTGTAATATCAGTGTTTTCTTGCAGCACTTAGTTTTTATGACAATTGCAAAATTTCAAAATTAAAAAGATTTTTTTGCAACGCTAATGAAATGTTATCCGTAATATTGACCAAATTATGTTATACTTTATCTGAAAATAAATTTTATCGCCTAAATAAAGCGTACATTTTTTTTTGAAAGAGCTTTTTTGTTGAAAATTCAATGAAAATGTAAAAAATCAATAGATTTTTTGAGGATTTCTGTAAATCGCCCACATTGATGGATGCCACTGGCTCGTTAGTAGTGAAATTGTCTCTATTTGATTATCAATTGTTGGAACGCAAAGTTAATTTTCCTAATAAATTATTAAATACATTTCAAAAAATTGTAAAAAACAAAAAATATTTGTAGTGATTTTTAAAAAAGTTCTTAGTTTACGGACGCCAATGAAGTATTACCCACAATCTGCACTGAGAGATATATGATTTAAATCAATATTTTGTTGTAAATTATATACTATAGTTTTAGATGTACCGTAAGAAGGCTTAGCTAATCCATCATTTTTGTTTTATGTGAGCAACAAAGACTTAATCGCGATTAAGTGACTAATCCAAGAAATGTGCTTACGGTGCATCTTAGTGTCCAACAAAATTAGTTAAATTTAAAAATGTTAGTTGGTTTGTTTTGAATAAAATGTGCAAACAATCGTTTTGAAGATGTTTAAGGATTCGTATCTTTGTAACAGTATAGTACCCAGGTAGCTTCAATATATCTTGTTTGTTGAGTCTCGAAGGGCCGGTTTCTCAATAGAGGGTTAGCCCTGACCCGTCGTTTAAAAAGAAAGATGGCTGACATATTTACCACATGCCAAAAAAAGACAGCTATTAAAGATAACCCACGGGTCAGGGGTAATCCTCTATTGAGAAACCGGCCCCTAATGTTCTCTGCATATTTCGTCAAAAAAAAGTTTTTTCTTGTCTTGGATTTACATTTTAAAAATCTATATTTAAAAATTTTTTTATTGTTATTATTATATCACTCAAATCAAACCTATTGTCGTTGGTGGCTTTGTTTTGCAGGTGGACCGATTATTAATTATAATAATATATAATAATAGGGGGAATAGTGTTTATAATTTTAATAGATTATTATTTTTCAAGCAAATTAATGAGATTTACGCATGTCGCCGTAAGTTGTTTTGTGTTAAATCAGATTAAAATTATGCCAATGCCTTATTTGAATTCTACATTGCATTGTATCGTATTTATCCTTAGAAAATTGATGCAATGTTTTCAAGATTTAAGGTTAAATTCTGGCATGTCAAATTGTGTCAGATTTTTTCAAATTGTGAAGAATCGCCCCCCTTGAGCGGTATCTTTCTGAGGGCACGGCAGTGCCTCGCCAAGTTCGCACGCCGTACCATCTTTTCTTGAAACATTTCAGCCGATATTTGACCTATCTAAAACTCTACTTCGGAATGAGCTACGAATCTCAAACTTTGCACAGTAGTAGATCTTCATGGAGTTAACATCCCCTTCAAGTTTCATGGAATTCCATAAAGTAGTTACGAAATTTCAAAAACGTAGAAATTTGACAGACTGATAGAAATTATGACCAAACCCAAAAAAAAAACCCAAAATTCTAATTTACTTCCCTCCCCTATACATGTAAAATTATGTAAAAGAAACGCTAGAGAGCTAAGCTTTGGCAGACTGATAGAAACTATGATAAAACTATAAAAAAAATTTAACCTCAAAATTATAATTTACTTTCTACCCCTATAAATTTAAAGTAATGTAAAAGTAACATTGTCCACTTCCGGACACGCTAGAGAGCTGAGCTTTGGAAAGCCGATAGTCACTATGATAAAATTATAGAAAAAAGTTTAAAAACCCCAAAATTATAATTTACTTTCCTCCCCTATAAATGTAAAGGTGTGTTTCAATATAACTTCCAGAAACGCTCGAGAGCTGAGCTTTGGAAGGCCGATAGGAACTTTGATAAAACCGTAGAAGAAAATTAAAAAAAAAACAAAGTTTAATTAACTTCCCTTCCCTATAAATGTAAAGTTATGTAAAATAGCATTGTCCACTTCCAGAAACGCTAGAGAGCTGAGCTTTGGAAGACTGATAGGAACTATGATAAAACTATAGGAAAAAATTTAAAAACACCAACATTTTAATTTACTTTCCTCCCCTATAAATGTAAAGTTATGTAAAATTAACATTGCCTACTTCCAGGAACACTAGAGAGCTGAGCTTTAGAAGGCTGATAGGAACTATGATCAAACCAAAGGAAAATATAAAAAAAACTCAACATTTTTAATAAGGCATTGCAAAAGTTTTAAACAATATCCCGCATACTTTACTACTTTAAAACTTAAATATTATCTAAATCCTTAAAAAAGCTGTGAAATCATAACAAAAACATTTCATGTTTTAAACTTGGCTATTACGGCTGCAAATAACTCTTAGGCACAGTGCTAAATTGAACGTAAATAAGTTTGTCTGGAATAACAAAGTTTAAAAAAACATTTCCAAACTAGTAAGAACCATTCATTTTGAAATTTGTATTGGAGAACTTGGCTTTACTTTTATCTCAATTCTTTTTACGGAATACCACTTTGGCGTACTTGGCATTTTTTACATGAAATGTTTTTGTTATGATTAAAATTGTCTTCAAGTGTTGTAGTCTTAAACTAGTAAACTTTTAGCTCTTCCTATCGCGTCACTTTTAAGTAAAAAAAAATGTTATTAAAAAAACGTGACAAAAAAAGACGGAGAAAGTTATTACTTTTAACAAGTCTTTATCTAGAGGGCTTTTAGACCAGGCTTTCGTGCCTTTTTTTATTAAATAACATATAGAGAAATAACGTGACAAAATAATACGCAAAAAGTTAGTAGGTTTGAGAAATCTTAATCTAGTGGCGTTTTAGAACATGTTGTGGAGGACTTTTCAAGTGTGAATTTGGCACATGAAAATAACGAGGGTAAAAAAGACGTTATATGCACAACATCAGAAACTTCAGCAAACATTAAATTTTTATAGCTTGCTTCCTACCTGTTTTTAAGTTATCTTTAAGCATGTAGATTTAACAAAACAAATATTACATCGTATGAGCTTGTTTTCTAGTAAGAAATAACTTTATTATTCTTGTTTACGATAATTTAACGTTGATGTGATTTTTGTGCTATGTGGGAAGCTTTCTGTTGTTTGCACTAGATGGCGCAGTATAGTCAGCATATTTGAGCCAGGCTTCTAGGATGCAGTGACCCTAAGCATATTTTTGCTACTATAGCGAATTCCAAGCTTAAGAAATAATTGGTTAAAATTTTTTTCAATTTCTCTAAAAGGTGTGGAATTTTATAATCCTTGGAAATAGATATGGAAATAAATTCTTTAATATTTATTTCCGTAAATATGATTATGAGATAAACTTAAGGTGTCTTTTTCGTCTTAGAATTGACATCTTTAAGATGTTCTTATTTTATTTGGGTAGCTAACACCAGATTTTTTTATAAAACGACCAGTTATCCTAAAAATTACATTAAAACATGTTGCAGTACAGTTGTTAAATATAGGTAAAACAATGTATCTATATGTAATAAAAGCATTTCTATATGGAACAAATTAAAGCAGTGGCGGCTGCTACAGGGAGGACAACGGGGCAGTGCCCTCCCAAAACAAACTAGACAACAAACAGTATTTTTAATTGATTTATTTAAAAAAAGGTATATCTTCCCTTACGACATGATTGTCTAGTTCTTTTTATTATCTGTGGTTAACAACAAGCGATTAATTAGCGTAATAAATTACCAGCCGGCAGCACCGCGCGGGGCAAGGTTTCAGTTTTACTCATTTTTCAGCGGTGTATGGGTGTCTGTTCTCGCGCGGGGGCGGGAGGAATATGTTTGTTTTAGTTAACGTCGGCCATATTCATCGTGTGTAAACGTTCGTTGCCCTTTCTAGTGTTGCAGGTTCTATCCTTAGTGAAGACGTATGAATTTGTTTTGATTTGGGGTTTGTCAGTAGTAAAAAGCCTTGCCGGTCGCGTGTCGTTGTTTGTTTTCGGTATCGTTTGTTTATAAAATGGAAATAAATACCGTCGATTAAATACGTTAACATATGAACTTCGATTACAAATAAAATTTTTAGGGCCACATACACCGGACCTAAAAATTAACCAAAATTTTAGTGTAAGTAATATTATGCCCGCAGTAAGAAAAACGATAAATGCAATGGACTGTATATAATTTAATTAATGAAAGCGCGAACAAACATAAATATATTGATATGAAAATTACGAAATAATTAAAAGGTCCATAGGTTAATTGTGGGTACCACACAAGGGAAATCAGAGACAAAGCACTCACCAGTTTGCAGCCAATTTCTCCACTTCCAAGGGGCCCCTATCTGGATCTAATGATGTCACCACGTCGCTGAAGGGCTGAAGTTTCTAGTTCTATGCTTCAGTACACCAAAATCGAGCACTTTCAGTTGTAGAAATTTGAAATAGTTGGAGAAAGTAAATTAACACGCCATTTCTCGAGGCGGTCGCAAAAGGATCTCACTGATTCTTGGTGCGCATGTCCAAAATGCGCGAATGCACTCTGTCCGTCATTCAATTGTGTGGTTTTAAAATTTACAAACACCTCGAAATTTAGCGGGAGCTAACATAACTGCCCTCCAAAACACACAATTTTAGAATATCAGTCGGACAGATATAGATAAAAAAAAATGATCGACCGATAAATATAAATGAATGAAAAACAGATAAGTAGCGTAAGTTTATTTAGAGATAACAAAAATCCGAAAAAGTCAAAACAAACAAACAAAATTTAAAAAAATAATAAAGAATTACCTATTGTAATAATTGACTTCAATAGGTAGAAAAAATTAAAATTACTTTAAATTCGGCAAGGGGCACAGTTTTACAACTGGCCGCTTGTAAACACCGGTAAACGTTTGTACCGTCGCAACACGCACTTGACCGTCTCCGCCGGGATGCAGTTCGATGACCCGACCGACCGGCCATTTCAAAGGTGATTAGCTGTGATCACTTGTTATGATAACCAAATCATTTAATTTGATATTTGGGGACGAATCAGCCTACTTGTGTCGCTGTTGTAGCGTATGCAAATACTCTATAGAATACCGTTTCCAAAAATCTTTATGTAGTTTTTGGATTAGTTGCCATCTCGAGAGCCGATTTAGGGGAACCTCGGACAAATCTCACTCCGGAATTTCTGAATTAAGGGGTTCAAGGGTCAAAAAATGCCCAGGGGTAAGAGGTTGAAGATCGTGTGGGTCTGAAGAGGCAGGAGATAAAGGGCGACTATTAAGTACGGCTTCTATGCGACATGTAAGGGTGGACATCTCCATGATAGACAACTTCTGGTCGCCGACAACTCGAACAAAGTGAGTTTTAAAACTTTTGACGCCAGCTTCTGCCAGGCCATTGAAATGGGGACTGAGAGGAGGTCCCAGATGCCAACGAATAGAAAGTCTGGTGGCCGCACTTCTTGCGTAATCAAGTAATTGGTTACGAAACCCTATAAAATTACTGCCTTGATCTGACCAGCATTGCGTCACGCTTCCACGTCTGGAAATGAATCGATGGAATGCACCTACGAACCCTTCGGTGGACAGTTCCATGGTTAATTCCAAATGCACGCAATGTGTGGCCGTACAGACAAACACACAGACATACGATTTGAAAGCTTTACAACCACGGTAACGTTGAGGAATCACAAAGAAAGATCCACCAAAGTCGATAGCTACACTCGAAAAAGGTTTAAGTTGATTGATTCGATGAGCGGGAAGTGAACTCATTATGGGCGGTCTATAGGGTTTAGGGTTGATTCTAAAACATTGCAAACACTTGGATATGGTTCTTTGAATTGCCCGTCTGGCAGATAATATCCAAAATTGCTGTAAAAGCAGATTATGTAATGTTTTAAACCCAGGATGAAGGTATTGTCGATGAGTGGACTCGATAAGAAGAGTAGTTAAACGATGGTTACTCGAAAGTAAGACGGGGTGTTTTGCAGAATAAGACAAAAGGTCAGATTTTTGTAATCTGCCACCGACTCTAATGATATTATTTTCATCAAGAAAAGGTGAAAGTTTTCGGAAAGGTTTCGGTATTGGTTTATCCTTAGATAACGCGGAAAAAAGCTCAGAAAAACAAGAACCTTGAACGCGTTTGATAAGAAGGTATAACGCACTTTGCATCTCACCGGTGGTAAGAAAAACAATATTCTCAAAAATAACTTTTTGGTCCGGCGGCTTAGTGGATTTTTGATAGTAGTAGTAGTAGTAGTAGTATTATATGGTTATTACAAAGTATTTATACATTTGTGTATATATACCTGAGTCGTCAAATTCATTTAGGAAGCTACTTAAAAATATTATCATTAATCACCAACATAAAATAAAATAAATAAAAATAAAAATAAAATAAAGTAAAATCAAATGTATCACAATATACACAAAGTAGATAAATAACACAAAATTAGTAAATGACACTAGTTTCACAAATATTTAAGCACAAAAGATACACAAAATCATAAAAAATATACAAAAGTTAGGATTTTTGTTTAAAAGTTTATCTAAAATTAAAGAAATCTTTTATTGTGTACGGTTCAATTTTACAAATATGGGCAAAACAAGCTTTTTTAAATCGTTTTATACTATCTATATCTTTAATTTTGTCTGGCAAAGAGTTATAAAATTTTAAACAGGTATAGAAAGGAGCTTTTTCTGTTACGGCTAGCCTGTGCTTTGGAAGGTTATAATTGTTCTTTTGATGTTTAGTAGGATAATTATGGTTAGGTTTTAAGTGTTCAAACTTTTCGGTCTTTTTGCGTAGGTAAATTACACATTGATAGATGTAAATTCCTGTTACTGTAAATAGGTTATTTTGTTTAAAAAGCCCTCTGCAACTCTCTCGGTGTTTTCGAGACCACATTATCCGCAAGACCCTCTTTTGCTGCACAAATACGCTCTCAATTCGACTACTGCTGCTCCAAAACAGTATACCATATTTTAACCGTGAGTAAAACAATCCGTAATAAATAGACATTAATATTTTTTTATCATTGATATGTTTGGAAATCACACGGATTGCATAGGTAGCTTTGCTTAGTTTGCCACAGAGTACCTTAATGTGTTCATGTTAGTTCAGTAGAGAGTCGACTGTGACTCCCAGGAGCTCCACCGTCTGTGAGACCTGTATGTTTTGATTTTGAAACTGTATTGATTCGCTAATATTTACGTTTAAGTTATTAAAAGTTATTATGCTGGTTTTATTTACATTTAAAAGTAGTTGGTTTTTTTCTAACCAATTTTTTGTCATACCTAATAATTCTTGGCACTTATTTTCAATATCTTCATTTCTATCAATTGGTATTACTTCGGTGGCATCATCAGCATAGTTAAAGAGAGTCAAAAGGTCAGATTTTTGTAATCTGCCACCGACTCTAATGATATTATTTTCATCAAGAAAAGGTGAAAGTTTTCGGAAAGGTTTCGGTATTGGTTTATCCTTAGATAACGCGGAAAAAAGCTCAGAAAAACAAGAACCTTGAACGCGTTTGATAAGAAGGTATAACGCACTTTGCACCTCACCGGTGGTAGGAAAAACAATATTCTCAAAAATAACTTTTTGGTCCGGCGGCTTAGTGGATTTTTGATAGTAGTAGTAGTAGTAGTAGTATTATATTGTTATTACAAAGTATTTATACATATGTGTATATATACCTGAGTCGTCAAATTTATTTAGGAAGCTACTTAAAAATATTATCATTAATCACCAACATAAAATAAAATAAATAAAAATAAAAATAAAATAAAGTAAAATCAAATGTATCACAATGTACACAAAGTAGATAAATAACACAAAATTAGTAAATGACACTAGTTTCACAAATATTTAAGCACAAAAGATACACAAAATCATAAAAAATATACAAAAGTTAGGATTTTTGTTTAAAAGTTTATCTAAAATTAAAGAAATCTTTTATTGTGTACGGTTCAATTTTACAAATATGGGCAAAACAAGCTTTTTTAAATCGTTTTATACTATCTATATCTTTAATTTTGTCTGGCAAAGAGTTATAAAATTTTAAACAGTTATAGAAAGGAGCTTTTTCTGTTACGGCTAGCCTGTGCTTTGGAAGGTTATAATTGTTCTTTTGATGTTTAGTAGGATAATTATGGTTAGGTTTTAAGTGTTCAAACTTTTCGGTCTTTTTACGTAGATAAATTACACATTGATAGATGTAAATTCCTGTTACTGTAAGTAGGTTATTTTGTTTAAAAAGCCCTCTGCAACTCTCTCGGTGTTTTCGAGACCACATTATCCGCAAGACCCTCTTTTGCTGCACAAATACGCTCTCAATTCGACTACTGCTGCCCCAAAGCAGTATACCATATTTTAACCGTGAGTAAAACAATCCGTAATAAATAGACATTAATATTTTTTTATCATTGATATGTTTGGAAATCACACGGATTGCATAGGTAGCTTTGCTTAGTTTGCCACAGAGTACCTTAATGTGTTCATGGTAGTTCAGTAGAGAGTCGACTGTGACTCCCAGGAGCTCCACCGTCTGTGAGACCTGTATGTTTTGATTTTGAAACTGTATTGAATCGCTAATATTTACGTTTAAGTTATTAAAAGTTATTATGCTGGTTTTATTTACATTTAAAAGTAGTTGGTTTTTTTCTAACCAATTTTTTGTCATACCTAATAATTCTTGGCACTTATTTTCAATATCTTCATTTCTATCAATTGGTATTACTTCGGTGGCATCATCAGCATAGTTAAAGAGTTCGGTTGGTTGTTTGATAATTTTAGCAAAATCATTTAGGTATATCACAAACAGCAAAGGTCCGAGAATGCTTCCCTGAGGAACGCCAGTGGTGATAAAACCGCTGGTCGACTCTACCACTTCACCCCCACGACATACTCTCACCTTTTGTGGCCTATTCCCTAAATAACTCTCGAACCATTTCAAGACAACTCCACTCACACCATACGCCTCAAGCTTTTTTAATAAGATTTTATGATTAATGGAGTCGAAAGCTTTAGATAAGTCCAAGAGAATTCCACAGGCAATATACTTAGATTCCAGCAGTTCTATTATTTTATTGTTAGTCAATAAGTGCAGTTTCGGTAGATCTTTCTGGCAAAAACCCATGTTGGAATGTGTTAAATAATGAGTTTGATTGGAAAAAGTTAATTGTTCTTTTGTAAATAATAAGCTCAAACAGTTTTGAGAAAGAAGACAAAGGACTGATTGGCCTATAGTTGTTAAAATTATTTTGATCTTCTTTTTTGTACACTGGAATGACAGTAGCTATTTTTAGTTCTTCTGGGAAACTACCTGTGCTCATACTTTGATTAAAAATATGTGCCAAAGGTGAGGCGATAAGAGGAATCACCTTTTTTAAAAGGTCTGAGGGAACACCGTCGTGCCCTGAACTTTTTTTGTTTTTCATTTTTCTTGCAACCACAATAATCTCATCCGGGCTTGTGGGGCCAAAGTACATTGTTTTGTTATTTTTTGGTTGCATTTGAAAATTGCTTCCATCCTGGTATATGTTATTCTGTTTAAGGAGTTCTGGCGCAATATAGATAAAATGAGTGTTCAGGGAATTAGCGAGATCTTTATTATTTTGACTGTCGGGAAGAATACTTTGAGAATTTTTACTATTTGTGAGTTTCTTAACTGTACTCCAGGTGGTTCTTGAGATGTTATCACTAGAGCGTATCTTGTTCAGCAAAAAAGTTCTTTTGGCGTTGATCAAAGATTTGTCGTACTCTTTTTTGTACTGATTGAAAGCCTCCTTATAAGTAGGGTTTGTGCTTGCCATGGTTTGCAGTGCAACAACTTGGTCTTTCATATCCAACAGCTCTGGTGAGATCCATCCTCTATTGTCTCGTTTTTTTTTGTTTTGAGTGTTTTTTCGAAATTCTTTTAGAGGAAAATGTTCGTTAAATATTAAGAGAAATTTTTCACTGAAAAATCTATACAAGTCCTTTGCACATTCAGAACTGTTAAAAACGAAATCCCATGTTATGCTAGAGAGATGGTGGCTAAAGTTTTTTAAATTTGCTTCAGAGAAAACTCGACATTGTTGCTTTTCCCCCTGAATGTGATTGTTGCTTAAAATAGAGATAGTTTGTGCAGTATGGTCTGATTTGCCCACCTGAAACACGTTTGTTTTATAGACTAAAAGAATCGTATCTATTATTATGTTGTCAATACATGATTTGTGCCCATCAAATATCCTTGTGAACTCTGATATTGTAGGATGAAGGTTAAATGAGTGTAGCAAGACCAAAAATTCTTGTTTTTCTTGTGAATCAAGATCAAGTCTTATATTAAAATCTCCCGTGATAATGATTGTTTTGCCCTCTTTGTCTAGCTTATTTAAAATTTTTTCCAAAACATCAAAAAACACTTTAATATCACCTGAGACCCTAGAAGTATAGATACTTAAAACTACATAGATTTTTTTTATACAATTTAATTTCCACTGCTGAACATTCTATACTGTTTATGATTGACATCTTCTGTATATCTCGTCTTTCATGACATGTAATATCTCTTCGTCCATAGATAGCTGAGCCGCCATGTTTACCGGCTTGTCGGCAGAAAGAAGAAATCAGTGAGTAACCTAGTATTGCCATAGAGCTTAGAGCACTTTCACATTGCCAATGCTCAGTGATGCAAAAAACTTCAGGAGTATCCAGATCACTCAAAAAGACCTCAAGCTGATCAAGGCCATTTCCCAACGATTGGATGTTGTGATGAAATATTTTAAAATTTGTTTTTTTCTTCGTATTTACGTTGTCTTTGTTGTTATTGCTGTTGGTTGCATTCGACAATGTTTTTGTTGTTGGTTTTAGGTTTATATTTGTTAAGTTTGACGGATCTGTTATTTTGGATTGACCTATGGTATTTGAGATACTGCATTTCGGTGCCAGAAAAAACATTTAATGTGGTTTGAGATCGCTTTTGCAATATACTTTTTGCCGATTTTTGTAATACTAATTTTATCACTGTAGTAGTTTGTCGGACGAAGAATATTGTTTGTGTCAATAATGCAACTATTGGTAACGCGCCTAATATGGATTTCCTTAAATAGGGATATATTGTTGTTGTAAATATGTTCGTTCTTTTTTGTTTCATCATACCTATAGGGCTCTGATAGTACTAGTGGATTAGTATGTTGGGTTCTCAAAATAAAGTTTTCTATGAGCTGTGTGGTTATAGTGTTTGGCCACAGGATAATAGTATCTTGTTTGGAAAAATTTCTAGAAATATTTATTGCCGTTTTAACCAGTTGTTCGTTGCTTGCGTTTTGCATTACATATGAAGTAATCTCTTCGGCCTCAGTGAAACTTTTTGTCAGGCTGTTTGAAAGATCCTTTCCGCGTCGTCCCGAAACTATAAAGATTTTTCTCTTATTTAGATTTTTTGGTTGAGATTGTAGGTCTGAATTGTTTTTTGTTATATTTTCTGAGCTTTTGCAAGTTGTGGCTGTCATAGATGTATAGCTTTCCTTTGTCTGGCTTAGTCTTTCGGTCTGAATTTTGGCGTCCCATTTTTTTGTAGAGTTTGTTTGCGTTGAGCTACTCTTAATGATCCTGGGTTTCGTCATGCTTTCTGTCTGGCAATCCACGTTAGATTTGGCTATAGCTTCCGTTTGCGTTGATCTTTCTGTTCTTGTTTTCTGATCCTTGGATAGTCGTTCAATAATTGCGTCATATCTACTAATAATTTCTTGTTTTAACCTTAATTGATCTTCCAATTTGGAGACTGTGTCAATAAGGTTATTATTCTTGAATTCAAGTTCATTAATCTCGCGTCGCTGATCCGATATTTTATTTCTTAAATCTGACATAATTTCTGTCGTTGTCTTCTTATTGTCTGGCTCTGATTTCTCGTATACAATACTAATTTGTTTTCTATTTGGTGAATCGCTGGATTTATCATGTATTACTGGAGGACTTCCAAAACGATCATTCAAGTTCTTCAGAATTTTCGAGGAACGAGTCTCCATTTTACTCATTTTTTAAATGGTCCGTTTTGGTCCAAGATAAGCAAAGTTACCCTACTAATATAGGAATGGTTTTAAAAAAGGTTAACTATTCGAAGGACATAACAAATGATACGTTGAATTTTTGATATAGATGAATATTTGATAAGAAGGTGATCTAAGAAGTTAACGTCAATTATCGCATTGCAACAGACCTTTGGCTTTTCCTCCAGATTAATATCTCCGAAATCAATCGGCATTTTTGAGTTATGAAAATCGGGCTATTCGTTTTCGGGAGACCACAAAAACGACGGTGCGTTCCACCACATGTCATGTGACAGGAGCTGTGAAGGGGTGGCCCTCGTGACGCAATATCGGCTGCATTTAAAGCAGAAGGAATGTAGCGCCACGAGTTTGAGGGAATGATTTCTTGGATTCTACTGACTCGATTTCCAATAAAGGTTTGCCAGCGATTAGGAGGGGATGAAAGCCAGTGCAATACGACTTGCGAATCGCAGAAAGTAACGATATTTGTAAAAGTTATTTTTCCTTCATAGCTAGATAAAACGAAGTCAATTAATTCGCTTAAAAGAAATGCGCCTAGGAGTTCTAGCCTAGCCAAAGTTTGTGACTTTATAGGCGCGACCCTAGATTTTGCAGATATGAGAGAAACAGAGATATTGTTTTCCTCTTCTACACGAAAATATACGACGCCTGCGTAGCCTCGAATTGAAGCGTCACAGAAGCCGATGATTTGACAGGTATTGATTTTTGACAGTTTGATTTGTCGGGGTAATTGAAAATTGGAAAGAAGCGGGAATTCACAACGAAGTTTGTTACAAGAGTCGATGATAGAAGAATCTGGTTCTTCGTCCCAGCCTATTTTCGATATCCACAACTGTTGCAAAATAAATTTTGCTTGTAGCAACAAGGGACAAAGAAAACCTAAGGGATCGAAGACTGTTCCTATGATAGATAAAATAGAACGTTTGGTTGGGGATTTGTCCTTCATTTGGCATTGATAAGAAAAAATGTCGTTTTTTGGATGCCATTGAAGTCCTAAAACTTTGATAAAGTGGGATTCCTCCTTGTCGAAAGAGAGAGGCATTTGACGATCGGACCCTGGCAATGTTGCCAATAACTCAGGACAATTGCTTGTCCATTTTTTAAGTTCAAATCCTCCCGACTTCAACAAATCATTGAGTTCTGTTTGAAGGGAGAGAGCTTCAGAAAGCGAAGGGCTAGTTCCCAAGATATCGTCGATATAGATTGACGTTTTTAGAACAGTACTAGCCATAAGAAAACGTTCCTTTTCTCTCTCTGCCAGCTCATTTAATGTACGCATGGCTAGAAAAGGTGAGCATGTCATGCCAAAAGTGACAGTAGAAAGTTCCCACACTGAAAGTGGGTCCTGTGGAGAAAACCTCCACAATATCCTTTGATAAGGACGGTGATAAGGATTGATAAGGACTTGACGGAACATCTGTTTGATATCAGTAATGTAGGCAATAGGATTAAGACGAAACGTAAGGAGTAAAGAAGCAATATCCTTTTGAAGTTTCGGTCCAGATAACAACGTGTCATTGAGACTAATATTTTTTGGGGCGACTGTCGAACAATCCCAGACTACCCTTAATTTTGTACTTAAGCTTTCCGGCTTTAGTACGCAATGATGTGCCAAAAAACATGATACGTCGACTTTTGGTTGACTAGATAAAACTAAACTTATATGATTAGAATCGATATAGTCTTGCATGAAGCTTGATATAGGCAGTGTACAGATCAGGATTTTTGATTAATCTATTTTCTAGAAGTAAAAATCTACGATAAGCTTGCGGATAAGTATTTCCTAGGTCAGGGTTTATTTTATCTTTAAACGGAAGATCTACCATGAATCTACCGCTCGGTTGCCGTACTACACTCGCAGTAAAAATTGATTCTGCTTGTTTTTCTTCCTTTGATAAGATTTGTTTTTTAGGCAAATGTTCGATTTCCCAAAACCTATGGAGAATGACCTCTAAAGGAGGTGAATGACTCGTTAAAAAACAACTGGTTCGTTCCGTAAGACTACCTACTTCGTCAACTTTTCCCATGACGACCCAGCCAAAGATAGTTTCAAGGGCTGAAGGTTGCCCTATTTGTCCAAGAACCCTGCCCTCCTTGAATATCTGTGCAAATAGCTCACAACCAATAATTAGGTCCACAGGTCTAGATTTGAAATAAGATGGGTCGGCAAGTTTAAGGTTTTCCAAGTGTTTCCACTGATTATCGTTCAAAGTGAATGTAGGCATATTGGAACATAATTGTGGAACGACAATTGCTTCGAAATTAAGTAAAGGAGTGACCTGTCCTTGTGGCTTAATGTGACATTGAACGAGCCCTTTGGAAGTAAAAGAAGACATCTGATTTAATCCGAATATTTCAGTGGTGTAACTTCGCCTAGGAAGATTAAGACGCTGAATACACTTTTCACTGATGAATCCTGTCTGTGATCCAGAATCAAGCAGGTTGAAAATTTCCGCAACCGTCCATAACATCTATTATGGCGGTGCATAAAAGAAAGGTACCTGAAGGTCCTGAGGTATTTAATGACACATGAAGATTATTGACAGGTGGTGTGTGAATGACAGGACTAGTATCTTGGCTTCCAGACTCTTGATTAGTTTCTAAGATATGAGTTAAAGTGTGGTGCCTTTTACTATTGCAAGTCCTGCATGAATATTTTGATTTGCACGTATCTACCCCATGCAAGGGATGAAAACACGCTAGACATAATTTTTTCTGCTTGACGAAAGATAGGCGATCGATAGGTGAGAGATCAAGAAATGTTTGACATTTCGAAAGCACGTGAACTTGATTACACCGGAAACATTTTATTCCCGTACTTGAATTAGTTGAGGTGCCAGCCAGTCCTATAAAAGGCGAATTGGATGATTTATAGGTAGGCTTTTGCCCAAACTGATTTTGCATAGAATTTGAATTTTGATAGGTAGGCTTTTGCCCAAACTGATTTTGCATAGAATTTGATTTTTGATAGGTAGGCACCTTTTTGGGTGCTGTTGATTGAGGAAGTGATTCCAAAACTTTACATCTTTTTTCTAGAAATTGAAAAAGTGACTGAAAAGTGGGAATTTCGGTATTAGTATTGGCGTGACTCATTTCGAAATTTGAACGCGTCGGAATGTCCAATTTTTCTACCAAAATGAAAAAAATAATAAAGTCCCAACTGTCCACGTCAAAGCTAAGTGATTTTAAAATTTCTAGGGATTCTGAAAAGGTGTCAAATAAATTACGCAATTCTTTATCTGACTCGTTTTTTAATGTAGAGTTCATAATTGTGCTTAAAGCATCATTTGCGAGGTCTCGCTTTTTTTGATATCTATTGACTAATTTGTCATAAGCAATTTTATAATTTTGATCAGATAAGCTAATCCCTGATATCAATTTTAAAGGCTCATCCTCGAGATATGAAAATAAATATTGAAGTTTTCGAACGTTACTTAGACTTTGATTTTGATCTATAATGTTATTAAAAAGATCGAAAAAGCTTGGCCATAATTTTTTATCACCTCGAAATATGGGAATACCTAACCCTTTGAGTTTTGGAGTTTCGTTTTGTCGAACATATGATCCCGAAAAGGATGGGGCCTCAACCGGAAATATTTTAGAGTTAACCCCCTTACACGCATAAAAATATTTACGAGCTTCTGAAAGGATCGCATCCTGCGTTTTAAACTCCTCGTCGTTCGCGTCGTCTATCAACATAGTGACATCATTATGTGCCAGCATGCATTTATCGAAGGTTTCATCCAAATCGGAATACCTCACTTGAAACTCGTTTCTCGCTTTTTCGTCCGATGCCGCGGTCTGTGAAAACACATAACACTCGGTGGTCGCAGATAAAAAACCCTTGCGTTTTTGCACGGCTTTTTTGACAGACATGATTTTACCTTTGAAATGACGAAATTGTCGGTAAATATACAATTAACGCTAAATTAATGCTTCTGAAATAGAAAAATGACGAATTGTCGAAAATATGCACTAATTTATCGCAATTGATGAAAATTGTTGTAAATATCGAAATGATATGGAACACACCTAACACACTGAAAATGTGCTTGTTTGTTTTGATTACTTCGAATTGTTTACTGAATGACCACGGTACGTTACCATAGCAGCGGACCGAAAAAACACGTGAACTGCGCCGCTACCAAAGGTCGAGCGAAAATCTCTCTCGTTTCAATACGAAGGCCTTGATCTCGGCGTGAAAATAAATGGCCGACTTATTAATACCGTCGTATGGAGTAAATTTTAAATATTTCGGTCGAAGGAACACCTATGTTATGCCCGCAGTAAGAAAAACGATAAATGCAATGGACTGTATATAATTTAATTAATGAAAGCGCGAACAAACATAAATATATTGATATGAAAATTACGAAATAATTAAAAGGTCCATAGGTTAATTGTGGGTACCACACACGGGAAATCAGAGACAAAACACACAGTTTGCAGCCAATTTCTCCACTTCCAAGGGGCCCCTATCTGGATCTAATGATGTCACCACGTAGCTGAAGGGCTGAAGTTTCTAGTTCTATGCTTCAGTACACCAAAATCGAGCACTTTCAGGTGTAGAAATTTGAAATAGTTGGAGAAAGTAAATTAACACGCCATTTCTCGAGGCGGTCGCAAAAGGATTTCACTGATTCTTGGTGCGCATGTCCAAAATGCGCGAATGCACTCTGTCCGTCATTCAATTGTGTGGTTTTAAAATTTACAAACACCGCGAAATTTAGCGGGAGCTAACAAGTAATGCCGAGGGGTGTTCCATAAAAACTTATAATAGAAAATTTAATAAAAAATTATACGATGCTGAACACTGGTTGTGCAGTTGTGAAAAAAGAAATTCTTTTTTTTGCTTTATTTGTCTTGTTATGAACAATCCACGAAGTGATCCTCCGTGCAAAGGGAATGTGTGATATGAAGCAAGCACTTTAGTAAAAAGTTAAAAAGACACAAAGTAAGTGGTATTTATTTAAATAACCACATAGTATTTTCTATGCTAGGCAAGACTGATATTAGGTGCCAATTGAATAGTACCTATAGGCAAAACATTACCGAACATAATGAAAATGTGACAATAATTAGACATATACTTAGTATAGACTGTTTAAAATTCTGTGGGATTTTTGAGGTTTCTCTTCGGGGCCATAAAAATGAAAGGCCACTGGACTTTATCTATAAACAAATAAACTAAAAACTACATCAAGTAGCTGCCTGTTTGGCAAAAACTAAAATAAAATTGTTTCGATAAGTTTTTTTTATCTTATTTTTCATGCAATATAAATTTCTGCCCCCCAATTTATAACGTCAGCAGCCGTCACTGAATGGAAGTAACATGGTGTTGTATATTTTATTGCAAAGCTGGATTGTCACAATGTTACGTAGTGAAGTAACAAAAATCTGCTAATCCAATGTGAATGTAACAAGGTTTTGCACACTGGGAAGATATGTGTAATAAAACTTAAAACTGAAAAAAAATGCTTTGCCTGTTGCCTTTTTAAGATAAATTAAAAAAGGCGTTATTCCTCAATGCCAAAGCTCCGTTAATTGGATGAGTAGCCTCCCATATAGCACAAAAATCATATCAACGTTAAATTAACGTGAACAAAAATAATAAAGTAATTTTTTGCTAGAAAACAACCTTATATCTTGTAATATTTGTTTTGGTAAATCTACCTGCTTAAAGAAAGAAGAACTTTTGCTGAAGCTTCTGGTGCTGTGTATATAACGACTTTTTTACCCTCGTTATTTTCATGTGCCAAATTCACACTTGGGAAGTCCTCCAAAACATGTTCTAAAACGCCACTAGATTAAGACTTCTCAAACCTACTAACTTTTTGCGTATTATTTTGTCACGTTTTTTTCTCTATATGTTTTTTAATAAAAAAAAGGCACGAAAGCCTGTTCAAAAGCCTTCTAGATAAAGACTTGTTAAAAGTAATAACTTTCAGCGTCTTTTTTTGTGACGTTTTTTTAATACCCTTTTCTTAACTTAAAAGTGACGTGAAAAAAAGTTTTAAAAGTTCACTAGTTCAAGACTACAACTCTTTAAGGCAATTTTAAAAGATGGCGCTCATTACAAGACAAAATCTCTATCCATACATTATGTTTTCTTTAAAACCTAAATAAGATTTTTCAACAGCAAACACTTTCACACAATATTAATGTGTCTTTATCAGGTTAACAACTGATGCGTCGTGATCGTGAAAAATCAGGGATCAGTTAATTAACTGGTATTTGTAGTTTAGAGGCCAAAGCACTCCCGGATAGATTTCGTCGAAGCGAAAAATTTGAAACAGATTTTTGGTTAGTCTCAATGTTCTTATTTTATCAGTACTTAACGGATACCGTCTATATATACAGGGTGTTCCAACTAAAAGGTAACAGACGTGTTTTTTGGTATTTTTTCTGTGAATTTGGAGAAACGCTCGGACACTTTGATTTTGTTTGCGAGGGGGACACCTTCTGGCTATCTTGAAATTTTTGTAGTATCTTCGAGGGGTATACTTTACCCCTATATTTTGAATAGGGAAAGTGGGCCTAGTGATACCTTGTTTTGAAGGCCTCTTGAATGTCTTTACAATCGTGTAAAAATTTCAAAAATCTATCTATTAGTGTTTGAGATAATTGCCTTCAAACTTTAAAATTTAATCAGAATTTTATATTTTTTGGATTTTATTTTATCATTCCATGTAAAATTTGAAAATTTGAAAGCAAATAACTTTATTATCAATAAATTTATGCTACATATCTAATATCACAGTTAAATAATAAGGTTTTATTTTTTAATTAGAATCTAAAAATTTTTCTAGATACCAGTCGCAATTTATTTTCCTTAATGAGCTTAAGTCGTTGTGCTCGAATTATGTCTAAAAATCCATTTATATTGTAAAACGGCAAGGCACAACAATAAAAAACCACACATTTTGATCTTGTTTATCACGAAATGTCACTTGTAACATTTCACCACACTGCGAGACTATTTTGAAATCTTTTTTAAATAGACGATTTAGTAAACTTTTTACCCAGTTCCAAATAATGAGACTATTCCCACAATTTTTAACGCGGTGTATAAGAGTATCAATGGAGTTGCAAAGCCTGCAAATTTCATTTTGACTCATTCCATGCCTTTTGGTTTTCTCTGCTACCGGAATAACTTCATTGATAATCTTATACACCGTGCTACGCCATTTTGTAGGCAGCACGGGGTTGGATATAAAGGACCAGATTTTTTTCCAGTTTAAAGATGGATATTTTTCCTCTACATGGGGTGTGACACTTACTTGGTTCATTATATTGTCGTAGATACTTTTTGTTGTGATATTATCATTTTTGTTAAATATAAGGTTAAATCTTGACATTTGAGACTTAATTTTTTTAGTGTAGTTATTTCTCTATAAATTATTTTCGAAGATTGAGTTTACGCTTGATTTAAACCATACCTTTGTGCTATGATCATTCCAAGATGCAAACTGAGTTTTTATAAAAAGAGCTAGAGCTTTAAATTCTATATTAAATAGGTTTAAACCTCCTATTTTATTCTTTTGCTCTATCTGTTGTCTACTTACTCTATAAAGGCATCCACTCCAAATAAATTTTTCTGTTATTAGAACGATTTTTTGACTGAATTTTTTAGGTAGGGGTAAAACTTGTGAGAGGTACCAGACTTTTGACAAAATATATATATTGGCCAACCAAACTTTTCTTATTAAGTCTAGGGATCTGGGTATGTTTGATACCAAAAACCCCTGTATATTTTTAATAATTAGGTCCCAATTAATGTCTACCATCTCCGAAAAATTCCTTGTTACCACCATACCAAGGATTTTTGTCTCTTTTTTTATTGGAAAATTACAAAGATATGGGCCGTTATGTATCCATGATCCTAAAAGAATTACATTTGATTTTTCGTAGTTAATTTTAGCATTGGAACCCTTTTCGAAAATATCAATTAGCTTTTCAACTTTTTCGAACTCATAAGATTTCGAAAAACAAACTACATCATCAGCTAGAGCCGATGTTTTGATTATTTGCTGATTAACTTCCAAACCTTGAGTCGAGAAGTGTTAGTTTTAAAAACGGCTCCAAACTAATGCTGAAAAGTAACATTCAAAGAGGACACCCCTGACAAATAGAGTTTTTTACTGAGAAACTATCTGAGATAAACCTGTTAACAAGGACCTTTGAGTTTGCTTTTTTGTACAATCTTTCAAAGTTTTTGACTTTGGTTGGAAAATCCCATCTTTTTCATAACCTGCCACAAGTATGAATGATTCACTCTGTCAAAAGCCTGATTTAAGTCTAGTGATAAAACTGCACCTGGGATGTTATTGTTATTTTCATAGTGGAGTATCACTTCTCTAATTATCATTAAGTTATTAAAAATAGAGTTTTCTGTTCCTGCTGATTGATGTTTTCCAATAATTTTTTCTGTAAGATTTTTCATTCTTCCAGAAATAATCTTGGCCAAACTCTTATAGTCGCAGTTTAACAGTGTTATTGGGCGAAAGTTACTTATAACTTTAGGATTTTTTGTTTTGGGGATCAATGTGACTACCCCCTCACAAAACTTTTTTTTTTTTTACGGGTATGCGCACTCGCAAGGAGATCCCTATCACGCTCGAGGAGCGGCAAGTGTGCGAAAATGTTGGTGTGTGTTGGTTTTGAAACGGTTCAGGTTGTAACCTGCAGGGAAAACTGTCGCAGGGAGTTTATTCCACAGCGATGCTGTTCTCCAGAGATATGAATTCTGATATAATGAGGTTCTTGGTGCCTCTATTTTGACAATAAATTGATGGTTACCGTCTCTTTGACGTGTTCGCCTAGTAGGTGCTACTCCCGGGGGGATCATACGTGCCAACTCTTCAGAGCATTTTCCGTGATAATACCTGTAGAAGAGAGATAGATCGACCACAGTTCTTCGATGGTCGAGACTATCCAAGCTACGGGTAAGTGCGGGGTCATTGATCAGCTTGATAGCTCGTTTTTGCACGGTGTTCAAAAGCATTAAGGTATGTTTGGGTGCCGCACTCCATATATGTGAGCAGTACTCCATAGTCGGTCGAATCTGGGCTTTGTAGAGTGTCAGCAGTTGGCTTGGTGTATACAGATGTCTTGTACGAAATAGCACCCCAAGCTTTTGGGACGCCCTTTTAGCTATATCTGCCACGTGACTGTGCCAAGACATGTTGGTCTCTGCAGTGACTCCTAAGATGTTCAACTGGCTCTGCAATGCGACAGCACTTCCAGATAGCATGATGTTTGGCTCACCGGTGCTGGTCTTTTTTGAAAACAGGGCTGCTTGAGTTTTCTGCTCGTTGAACTGTACAAGGTTTTTGTTGCCCCAGTCCTCTATTATCTCCAAGTCGTTATTTATCTGTGATATTTCAGTTAGTCTAAGGTAATGGAATTCACGTGCGGAGAGACATGTGGGTGGTATGACTGAGGAGACTACATTGCCATCATCTGCAAAGCAATAAAGTGGATTTACTGTTTTATCTATGAGGTCATTTATGTAAATCAGAAAAAGTGTTGGCGAAAGGATTGCTCCCTGTGGCACACCAGCATTTATTTGGTAAGAGTTGGAGTTCCGGCCATCCAGTGCAACATAAATGGATCTATCCTTAAGGTAACTTTCAAACCAAGTGCAAAGTCTCAGCGACAATCCCGTTGCTTTGAGCTTGTTGAGCAGATTTTCATGCCAGACTTTATCGAATGCTTTAGATATATCTAAGGCAATTGTTCTTGTTTCACCTCGCAACTCAATCGCTTTTTGCCATAAGTGAGTGACGTATGTAAGTAAATCGCCAGTTGACCTATATTTTCGAAATCCGTATTGCTTGTCGTTGATAATTTTGTACTTTTCCAAGTACTTGGTTAGGTGATTGTTCACAACTCTTTCCATTACTTTTGATATCACCGGAAGTAGAGCAATTGGTCTATAGTTTAACGGATCTGTCTTTTTTCCTTTCTTTGGAATGGGTTGTACTGCGGCAGACTTCCATGATGATGGATATACTCCTTGCCTATAAGATAAATTGAATAATTTTGCGAAAGTTGGGGTGAGTTCGCTAGCACAATTTTTGAGTACTATCGCGGGAATGCCATCTGGACCCATTGCTTTGTTTCTATCCAACTTTTTAAGGGATTTTCGTATTTCTCTGTGACAAAAGGGTACCTCTGGCATACTGTGGGAAACCCTTTCAATGAACGGTGGAGTTTTTCCATTTGGCACTGTTGGACAATTCAGCAACCTGTTTTTTATTCTTTGATTGTATTTTTCTTTGGCGGCGTCAATAGTAATTTTGCAACTATTTCTGGCTTCTATAAATTATGTGTGGTTTTGAGCGGTTTGTTGTCGTTTCCAAAGGTTATATGCTCTGTGTTTTTTCTGTACAGCCGTTTGACACTGGCTGTTGAACCAAGGTTTTGCATTAGCTCTGCGTTTTATTGTATGTGGGATATATGCATCCATTCCAGATAAGATTACTTTTGTTATTTCATTACAGCAAATAGTGGGATCAGCTGTTTTAAAGCAAACCTCTTGCCATGGAAAATCCAGGTAAAACTGTTTAAGGTCATTCCATTTTGCCGATTTATAGTGCCACATTTTACGAGGAAGTGATTGTTGGCTTGGCGGTATGAACATTTCGCATTTTGTTCTTATAAGTTTATGATCGGATGAACCAAGTGGGGGATCTACTTGAATTGTGTACAAGTCAGGATTTGTAGTTAGGAACAAGTCTAAAAGCGCTGCAAATTCACCCCTTTCTGAGATACGGGTAGGTTCATCGACAAGCTGCGTTAGACCACAACTTATGGCAAAAGCTTCTGCTTCCCTGCCTTCATTATCTGTTTTGTTGTGGTGTTTTAGCCAGGGTATATTGTGGACGTTGAAATCGCCTAAAAAAACAATTTCCGCATGTGGATAGTTAGACTGTATACTATCACAGTTTTCGGATAATGTCGCAAAAAAGTTTTGATACTCGGTGTTACTTGGCGGTCGGTAGAGGCAGCAAATGAACTTGGTCGATGACTTTGAGGTGAATTTCAGCCATATGATATCAAGGTTCGCTGGTTCTAGCTTCTCCTCTCGATGACATGAAAGGTCATTTTTAATGTACACACAGATCCCAAAATATGTCGAAATCGGTGGTGTAGGTCATAGCCGGGATAAAGATAGTTCACAGTAGGTGTTGCAGAACTGATTTTAGTTTCAGTGAGAACAAGGATGTTAGGTCTTTGTTCTTCAAGATGTTGGTGAACTGAATTCATGTTGGTACTTAATCCTCTTATATTGCTAAAATCAATTCTGAGTTGAGTTTTTGGTCTTCTTTTAATATCTTTGCATGAAGGACCCCAGGATCACCCGACGCCCGGAGATCCGAGTGGTCGGGTATTTTACCTCCGGAATATTTTGATCCTGGAGGCGCCATCATGCTATCTGTTACTTATTGTTGGAACCGGGGACTGCCAGCGCAGTAGCGGAACGTGGTGATACCACTTAGCGCTACTCACTTCTGGCATGGTGGTATCTCACCGGTCGACGCCCAATTAGTAAAAAGCGTCTACCACCTACCAGATTTCTCTGCTGGAAAGTCTGTATTTTCGTTTAAGAGTAAATTAAATAAGCGTTTCAAATCATTTCCAATAAAATCAAAAAATTTAAGATAAAATTCGTACGTTAGTCCGTCCATACCTGGCATTTTTTTCTTTTGTGCAATTTTTAACACCTTAAAAATTTCTTCTAAGGAGATTTCCATGTCCATCGATATTTGTTTTTGAGTGTGTGCCAATAAACATTTTGTTTCTTTTTCTGAAACTTGACTTTCTGAGAACTTTCTTTTAAAGTGATCCTTAATGTATTTCATGATTTCAGTTTGAGTATTTAATACAGTATTTTCATCAGAGTTAAGCGAGGAGATAGTTGAGTTCTTATATTTAACTACTTTTAATAAATCATATAATGAGAACTGTTCAGCAGCTTGGTTTTGGTTTCTATCACTAAACTTTTCACACAAAGAGTTAATTTTGTTTTATTGCATAAATCTCATTCTTTATATCTCTATACTGATTAAAGCAGTCTTGTCCAAGATCAAATTTTTTTTGCTTCCATTAAAGCAGAGTAGTAAAATTCTAGGGTCTATACGCTCTATAGCCTGATCAATTTCAACTTGCTTGTAAAACCTTTTCGCTGTTTTTTTAAAAATAGAAAACCACCAATACAAAAAATCGTTCTCATAGGAAATATGTCTTTGTAGATTCTTTATTTCGTTGACAAAATTCTCAACCGGTACTTCTTGCAAAACTGACGATTTCATTGTCCAATATCCAAACCCGTGCCTTACAACATTGATTGGATCTTGATTTTTAATTACAAAAATTAGCGAGCTATGATCAGAGAAAGAGACAGTCTTTACAAACAATTTATGTACCAAACTAGATGCAGTTTTTGTCACATATGCTCTATCTATTCGAGTTGCAACATTGTTTCTAAAAAAGGTGAATTCAACGTGATTTTTATGAGTAACTTCCCAAATATCTTGAAATTGAAAGTTTTGTACAAAATTTAATAACGCTTTACAAATTGGTGTTGATCTCTTTCTGGAATCTTTATTTTTTATAATGCAGTTAAAGTCTCCTAAAAAAATTAATGGTAAATCAAAATTTAAATGCAGCGTTAATTCGTTTTGAAAAAAGTTATTTCTTTCTACCTGTTTTTGACTCCCGGACGGAGCATATACATTAATATATCTAATGTTGTCTATCACTAAGGATAAACTTCTACCATTTGAAGAACACAAAATGTTACTAATTTTGCAACCCTTTCTATAAATTACACTAGTGCCCCATTTTTCAGGGCCTATATTGGGAATAAAATCATACCCATTAGAACATTTAAAAACATTCGTATTAAGTTCTTGAAGAAAACAAATGTCTATGTTATTTTTAAGGAGAAAGTCATTAATAAGGCTCTGTTTGGTAGGACTTTTCACTCCACTGCAATTTAAACTACAAATTGTTTTTACTTTTAAAGCCATTGGTAACATGAAAGATGATATTTCTACATACCAGTTAGTCCATTTCAGTGTCCTTTTCAGGGCTGGAAATTGATGGTATTTCCGGCCCACGCTTGTTCTTAGGAATTTTTATTTTTAAGGGTGGTACCTTTTTATCGTCTTCACTGGAAGCAGTTAGCTCCGACTGAAGGCGTTTTATGCCCAAGTTGGATTCTTCAATTTGCGTAGCCTCAATAACCTGCACTTGAATTATCATTTAAAACGACAGGGGAGTCTTCTTCTATTAACTGGGTCTCTAGTGGGGATTCCAAATCGGCAACAGCCTGAGCAAGTGATTGGATACCTGCATCAGCAGTCACCGAAACATAAGTGGCTTGGTTCGGTTGAACTGGGATAGGAGCAGCGGGTCTCCTTATTTCGCTAATTCTGTTCATTGGGTTTCTAGGGCGGTTTTTCCTTTCATGCGTATCTTCAGAGCATATCATACATGTCCTAATCTGGTTCTTATACACAACCAAGGAAGTAAAGCCCTCAATTGAGATATAAGAAGGTATCAGTTTTTTCATGGTTATCACCACCTTGCGGATACCATTTTCAACAGGGTATAAGCCCTCACCACTCCATTTCTCATTTTTTATATACTTAACATTTCCATATTTCATCATCTCAACTCTTATTTTCCCATTTTCCATTTCTAATGGAAAATCGTACAACTTAACATATACGTCATTTGAATTCTCTTTCATACTCTTCTCCCACTTCATCTTTATAGATAAGTGGCACAGCTTCCCATTTTTCGATGGATTTTTTTGCCAGTTCTTCAAAAATAAGCTTAATGTAAACTTTTTGAAGATTGAACACCAATGACTTGGTCGACGGAGAACTGGAATTTTTCCTTAATAAAAGTATGCAATTCTAGCGGTGATTTTTTTTTCACCGCTTTAAAATCTAACACAACAGTGTTTTTCCTTTTTAAACTCGACATATCCGCACAAAAAACTTCGCGACGTTCGTATAGGTATTTGCGATAAGCGGTCGTACGCTCCAAACCTTCTCTGCTCAAAGTGAGAGACGGTACTGTCAAACTAAACCTATTGGTGGGCTTCTTTGGCATATCGTTATTTTTCATTGTAAATGAAAATAGACCCAGCGCGGCGTTACATTGACATCTTAATATAATAGTTTTTCATTATTGGAAGGGCTCTAAACATTTAAAATACTCTGCCAATCTATGGGCACCTAAGCTCACACTAGGTACTATAGTTATAGTGTGAGCTAATATAATCAAAAACTGAAATATATTTTATTCAACTCCAGACTCAATTACCTTTCGTTTGATACCACACAAGCCATGTTTTGACTTAAACTCAAATTTTTTTAATCTACCCCCCACCCTTTTGAAAAAAACTAAAATGTATTTTGTTTAACTCCAGACTCAATTACCTTTCGTTTGATATCACACACGCCATATTTTCACTTAAACTCTAATTTTTGACATCTACCCCCACCCTTTTTTTAAAAATAAACTAAAATTCATTTTTTTTTAACTCCAGACTTAATTACCTTTCGTTTGATATCACACACGCCATATTTTCACATAAACTCTAATTTTTGGAATCTACCCCCACCTTTTTATTTGGCTTGCGTTCGGTGGATTTTGTTCATTTTTAAATGGGACCATCATGGCCCAAGACCCAACTTAGGTACCAAATTTCATTAAAATCGGACAAGCGGTTTTTGAGTTATGCGGGTTGGTCGTTACAGACAGACATACAGACAGACATACAGACAGACAGACAGACAGCAAAACAAAAAAGTTTTAAAATCAACTGAAACGCAAAGATATATAAAAAATTTTGAAATCGGAGCAACTTTTTTTTTCTCGAAAAAATTAGGATCACCATAGCTCACACTACTTATAGTAGTAGTGTGAGCTAAAAAAACTAAAACATATATGTATAAATATTTTTATTATTGTTCTTTATTCATTTTATGTATTTTTTTTATACTGGGACTTTTTCCATGCATACTAGGATTAATCGCCCAGTTTTTGCCAAAGTTTTTGCGTCGAAAAATAGCTTTTTAAACATAACAACACAACCATGCGTTAAGTGGGACTTGAACCTACAAGCTCGCGAAACGCCGTGATCGAGGCAGTCCGCTCGAATGCTGCCATCATAGCAGCGATATATCCGAAGCAGGACCACTACACAAGCGGACACGAACTCACACAAACACACATTAAAAGTTAAAAAAGTAAAAGAAAATAAAAGTAAAAACTAAACACCTTAATATCTTCATCTTCGCAACGTGGAAATTCGTACCTTCTCATTTTAGACCCTTTGGGGGCAATTCTTTAAAATTTGAAATAATTTGAAACAATCTGAAAAAATTTGACGCCTCAAATTTTAGCCCTAAATCATGGCAACATCGTAAATTTCAGTTTCTTGTACAGCGTCAAAAACCGAAAATTGAGGACAAATATAATCTAAAACCTACCTTTAAACTCGATTGCTGATAATTCAATATTTTTCCGGAATTGTTGATGATGCACAAGTTCTTAAAAAATTGTATTTTTCCGGAAAAAAACAATAACAAAACCATGAGACGTTTTTCTTAATTCGTTAAAGTTGGATTCAAATAACACGAACATGACATGCAAAGCGAACCAAACCGAATGGCTAAGTACAGCCGACCACAAAATCCAACGTAATATTATTTTAACGAAATCAAATGAATTTTAGGAAAGAAAACTATTAGGGTTGATAAATTTATGAAAAAAAAAATAATTTTCGGATTTATCGCAACCCGTGGTCCAAAAAATAACCTTTGAATATATAAATATCAAACTTGTTATTATTATTATCATATAATTAAAAATAATGTTTGTCTAATATTTCTTATGATCAGGTATGAGAAGAAATAGAAAAAAAGTCTGCCAAACCCAGGTTATAAAGGTTAGGTTCAGGTCTGCTACAGGGTGACCTTAAAATCTATTATAGATTTGTTTAGAAATTCTAGTTCTCTACTTAACAATAAAAAGTTGAAAATAGCCCAAAAAGTTAAACTATGTATTAACGGATTATTTCAAATTTAGGTTCAGGGGGTGAGTTACAGGGTGATATCAAAAATAGTTGTACAATTTACATTGTTAAAAACAACTTTGTCAGGAGTTTTACTTAGCAAACAAGAGTTAGAAATACCTTAAAAAATCATATCCCTAACTTATTGTATTACCTTTAGAGCCAGCAAGTGAGCTACTGGGTGATATCGAAATTACTAGTGTATTTTTTTTAAAAATCACATTTTTAGAAAACAATGTTGTCAAGAGCTTTCGTTATCAAAAAATGCTTAGGAACACGTTAAAAAATCATAACATTAATTGACTGTATTACCTTTAGGTCCTTGGAGTAAGGTACAGGGTGACTTGACAATTTTAAAAATCAACTTTATCAGGAGTCTTGGTGAGCAAAAAATAGTTAGGAATATGTAAACAAACCACACCATTCACTAACTGCGTTACATTTAGGTCCAGTAGGTAAGATACTAGTAGTAAATTTTTTTATAAATCATATTTTTAAAAATAACTTTTGGCCTCACCTTACTGTTTACAAACCAAGAACATATAAGCTAGGGTTTCTTGAGCGATCTATTAAAAGAATATTACGTTAATTACTTTTCCGCACAATTTTACTTTTTCGCATCATTTTTACTTTCCTCACGATTTTTTCCGCACGTCCAAATTGCAAGAACCTTCCCGTCCAGAATCGTTTTCAAATGAAAACCCGTCCTCCTACACACAAGTTTCATTTTCAAGAAGTGCTGCTGTACCCATGCTACCAGAAGCACCGAATGAAGAATCCTGTAATGTGTTACAGCCTGTACAGACCAATATACCTTCCTCCATTCACTACAGTAGTAATTCTAAGCAGCAAACTGATCAATGCATTTCTGTAGTGGGCCAAACACCAACCAATCAAATTCCAATAAGAAATGACGTTATTCAAGATGTTGCGGCATCTGATGTATATTGAAGCATGCAACAAACAGAAAGTGCACTTTCAATTTCAATATCTACCATCGTTAACATTTTCGTTATTGTTAATTAAATGTTCTTTACATAAAGTTTCTTTTTAATATATCATAATAAAAAAATCCTGTTTTATTATTTTTTCCGTGCATAAAAAAAATCAAGTAAAAATAAAAGTTAAAAACGTACGGAAAAGTAACTTTTCCGCACTAGTGCTGAAAAATTTCTTTTCCGCACGATTTTTGTTTTGTTCAAAATGAAGATATTTAGGACCCATTAAATGATTTATGTAACTATTCTATCTTACGTATCATTTTCTAGCATTATTATAAAATCTTTGCGAATTAAAACATATTTTTTGATAAAGAAGATGGACAAAAACACTCGTAGGAAAAACATTGTACCTAATTCTTGCGGAAACTATCTTTTCCATCCTTGACGGCTTGCCCGAACTCCGCTCCGCGTCGTTTGTGCAAGTGCCGTTGCGTGCGGAAAAGTACCTCTTTCCGCACTTGTTAGGTAAATAACTATTGTACAAACAATTAAAAGCCTAAGCGATACAAAAAAATATTTATGTAAAAGATATTTAAAATTTAAAGATAAAATACCTTAAGTGGGAAGAAACTACTGCTTTTGTTGATTTGGAGTTTTCAGTAAAAATAGCTAAAGAAGTAAAGAAATATATCCCTTTATCAGACAACCAAATAGCTATGTAGCGGTACATGTATTAACAGATTTTTTGAAAGAAATGCAAAATATCGCTTCACTTTGGAAGAAGTCTATATACAAGTAATTAAATAAAACTAAGAACGACGTACGGGACAAAAATATTTGTGTGCAGGTTGTTGTTTGTCAATGTAAATAAATGTAATATTTATTATGTGTATTTGTACATTTTTATATTGAGCAAGCTTAATAATTATAAGGATTTGATTTGGCTCGGTTTGGTTATGTTAAATAGATAACTTGGGTGTCAAATTGTTGCCTAAAAAAACAAGCAAATTTGTGAAATAACAACGAAGACAGTTTTTTCCTGTAAATAAATGTGCAGATTTTTATATTTATCGTGTATGTTTGTAAAAGTTTACATTAGGCAAGCCTAGTGAAGGCTTTCGTTTTGTTACATTAAATATATATTTTAGGGCCAAGATTCTAAAATATCTTGTAAATTTGTTAATTAACAAATCAAACAAATGTAAAATATTTGTAAAAAAATTTTGGTTTACTATTTGTATTTGTTAATTTTTATATTAACCAACTGGTTCGGTTTGATTCTATTAATTGTATATTTTGGATGAAAAATTTTTGTCAAATAAGCATGTAAATTTGTGAATTAACAACGAAGGCAGGCAGGTTTTTCTGTAAATAATTATTGTACATTTTTATATTGACCAACATTATTTATATGGGTTTGGTTCGGTTAGGTCATACTTGATATGTATTATAAAGCCATGATTTTTTCAAACTAACTTGTGAATTTGTAAGAGAACAACGAACCAAGATGTTGTTACGTAAATAAATGTAGGGATTTTTGGATTTCTTATGTGTATTTGTAAACTTTTATTTTGACCAAGGTTAGTTAGGGGCTTAGGTTGATTTAGTTATATTAACTAATAAGTTTTAATGTCAAAATTTTATCATATTAACTTGTATATTTGTCAAATAAATAGTAAAAGTTTTTCACGTAAATATATGTGACTATTTTTGGATTTATTTATTCATTTCACCCTGTAGCTCACCTCCCTTGTTTTTTAAAAACGTGATTTTTCAAAATCTTTACTGCTATTTAGATATCACCCTGCAGCTTACCTACTGGAAGTAAATGAAATTTAGTAAGTGGTATGATTGCTTAACGTGTTCCTAACTATTTTTTGCTAACAAACGCTCCTGACAACGTTGTTTTTTAAAAACGTGATTTTTACGAAATTTTATTACTAATTTCGATATCACCCTGTACCTCACTACCTGGACCTAACGGTGATACAGTCAGTTAATGGTATGATTGTTTAACGTATTCCTCACTATACTTTGCTAACAAAAGCTCCGGACCTTGCTTTTTAAAAATGTGATTTTTAGAAAGTTTACACACACTAATAATTTCTATATCACCATGTAGCTCAATTCCTGGACCTGAAGGTGATAAAATCTGATAATGGTATGATTGTGTAACGTGTTTCAAATAATTTGTTTTTTAGAAAATTACGCTTCTAATTTCGATATCACCCTGTAGGTCTCTCACGTCCTGGAATAAGTTCATGATACATTTTTTAATGTATTTCTTACTCTTATTTGCTAACTAAAACTCCTGACAGAGTAGTTCTTTAAAAATGTGATTTTTATTAAGATTTACTACTATTTTCGATATCACCCTGTAACTCACCTCCTGGACCAAAATTTGATCTAATCCGTAAATAGTAGTTTTTGGGGCTATTTTCAACTTTTTATTGCTAAGTAGAAAATTAGAATTTTTTTAACAAATCTATAATATTAGGCACACAAGAAATTTTACATAATTATACAAACATTATTTTTAATTATACGAATTTATAGAAAGTTTGAAATTTATGTTTTAAAGGTTTGTTTCTTGGGTCCGGTTCATTTTATTCATATTTTGAAATCTATTTTCAGGTCGGCTGTACGCAGTACTGCCTATATGTGCAGCTCCCTCTAGGGAGCGTGTCGCAAACTTAAGTTTTCCTTGTACAATGTGATCACGTGGTCGTGGCACCCCTGAAAACTTCTGCCTTCGACTTATTTTTCTCAGGTGGCGACTATAGCAATTATTCTTAGGGTCACTGCATCCTGAAAGCCTGGCGTCTCCCAACGAGCGGATAGTTCACAACTTGCATTCCATTTGCTATTGGTTGACATAGTCAGGCGGGATTTTTAAAATTAAAACTTTCCTGTCCTCGTTTTGGGAGGTTGAAATCGGTGTTAAACCAAACTGAAACAAAACCTAACCGTGGTCAATTGATGGGAAACGTATCCTAACCGGGGCGTGTCTAGACAGGTTAGGATACGTTGTCGAATAATTTATCAGGGTTAGGTTAACACCGATTTCGACAGGAAAACAGGATAGGGAAGCTAATTAAAAAAAAATATAATATGTTTTTAAAAAACAATAAAAAAAACTGATCGGCATATGCATAGATTTAGTTAAATTCAATAGGTATGTACTGCACTAACCACTACACTTTTTAGTCACTTACAACTAGTATATATTCGTATTTTACGCCGAAAGCTGTAAACATAAAGTTTGTTAAATGCTTGACTGGTGGCACCATCTCTTAATATAATATAATAATAATCTTAAACGGCAACGTTCAACATCAAAAGGTCAGCTGACTATTTCGACCAATAGCAAACGGAATGCAAGTTGTGAACTAGCCGCTCATGTCTCCCAGGGGTAGCGACACACCTCATTTACGAAAAACGCAAATCTGACACCGTCAGGAGCGTAGCTTTTTTTATGTTTAAAAAAATTAAATGGTTTACAAATGTTACGTAAAGAACTGTCCGTCACATCCGGTATATAAATTTTACTGTCCAAATAAACAAACCTAAAAAAACTAAGTTTTTAATGATTTCAAATTTATTAGGAACCACACAGCGAAGGAAACCAAGAATATAGTTTGCATGTTTTATATATATTTTAAAATATAGAAAACTATTATGTTGGGTTTTGTATCATTTAATAAATTTTTTATGCTCTCTACGGAATAAAGGTGTACGTTTAATCCCTTTTTTCATGGACTAAGGTAGTATTTCTTGTCCCCAGTGATTGAAAGTAATTTCTTTAAAACCATAAAGGCAAAATATAGGTTTTTAGATTATTTTATTTTATCATAATACAAAAAACAAAAAGGAATATATACACGATACCGATTATTTTGTTCCAGCTTGCCGTAAGCTCACTGTACTTTGCCGATGGCTTGGTTCGTTTTGATCGTTATTGTGTCCTTAGGCATAGAATATTGCTTCCATATAAACGAAGCATTTAACTTTCTAGACTTCTCCAGGCTGTAAACCAGGAAACTGTGAAATTTTCGAAATTCAGTTTATTGCATCATTTCCATGCCCATCTCAAAGTAAGAATATGCTTTATTTTCCATCTTCGAGAAATGTTATTCGAACTTTTTCTCGACTAAACTTAATTAGTTTGTAATGAAATAAATAATATTTTTTCCACATTGTTTGTTATAAGGTCACTCATCGTCAAGCAAGCTTTACCTTGCTTGACGATGAGTGACCTTAGTTTGTTAGCATCTGACTGACTTTTGTTTAATGTAATGCCATGACAACTATCACTGCCCACTGTTTTTTTATATACTTGACATGCTAAAACTACAGTACGGTAAGTGGTTTAATACCTATTTATTTAGTTTATGATTATTATTATTTTTTTTAGTATATAAAAATAAACCTTGGCATTAAAGTCCCTTTTAGTCACTTAGCAAATTATAGCCCTTCTTCCGGTCTAGCATGAAAATTCCCGCCGTGGTATTAAAAGTAAACACTGCACGCCCCAGGTTTATAATATACCTACTATTATTTTTATTATTGTTCAAAATAAAGCGGGCGGCGAAGAAAAGGTCGAAAATTCAAAAAGTCGAAAATACAAAAGTTCGAAAGTACAAAAGGTCGAAAATACAAAAGATTGAAAAACAAAAGGTTCAAACAAAGATCGAAAGTAGCTATACTGTAATGATTGCAAAACAAAGTAGAATTAAGAGACACACAGGTACACACACACACTCATAGAAAAGTTTTAAAAAAATCAACATCCAATAAAAACTCAAGATAGCAACACGACGGGTCGCAGAACTTTGTCCGAAAATATTTTCTTCGAACGGAAATTTTTATGAAAACAATTTCTTCTAATGGAAATTTGTTCGAAAACATTTTTTTTAACGGAAATTTATTCGAACACCATTTCTTTGAACGGAAATTTGTTCGTAAGTAATAGTTGTTCAAAAACATTTTCTTCGAATAGAAATCATTTTCTTCGAAAGCAAGTTTTTCGATAAAAGACGCTCTAGACCTGGATTTCCAAACCTAACACAATTCATATAGTTTGACTACGGCAAGGTCCTTTTAATATATTTTTTCAAAAAAACCCTGACTTCTTTCCCGGGATCGTAAACATTCTGAAAATTTGTCTACTTTCCTTCTTTTGGAAGGTCGAAATTGGTATTTTCCTAAACTTTGTCAATTGATCGCAAACGTATCCGAACCGGTCCAGATACCTCCTGATGTGCTCAATTAAGAAAGGTTAGAGTAACACCGATTTCAACCTTCGAAAATGAGGACCGGAAAGCTAATTTAGGAAAATCATTTTTCGACAATAGGTCTCGGTTGGTTCGGTTTGGTTTCACACCCTCTAGGATCCCGGGAAAGAAGTCAGGGAAGTTTTTGTTTCCAAAAATTGTTAGAAAAAAACCCTATTGGTCGAACTATATGAGTTGTGTTAAGTTTGGCAAGCCAGGTCAAATATTTTTTTTTTGAAAATTTGTTTTTGAAAAAATGTTTTTGAACAAATTTTCATTTTAAAAAAATATTTTCCGTTCAAAGAAAATGTTTTCGAATACATTTCTGTTCGAAGAAAATGATTTCGAAAAATTTCTGTTTGAAGAAAACGTTTTCGAACAATCTTTTGTTCGAAGAATATGTTTTAGAACAATTTTTGGTTTGAAGAAAATGATTTTCGAAGTTTATGCTTTCGAACAATAATATTACGATATTTATATGAAATGTACTATAAAATTATAAATAATTAAGCCAAACATTACGAAAACTCGAACTGTATTTGGGCATTTTTTGTCTTTTGATAAAATGTAAAATTCGGAATAAAAAGGTACTAAAAAAAACCACAATACCAAAAACACCCAAAAAAATGGGAAAAAACCATGGAAAATAAATTAAACAGTGCGAAAAATAGCGTATAAACATCGTGATAAAAGTTTCATTTTATCCCTTGATATATTATATACTATTAATAAACTTTTAACATAGGAATGTATTTCTGTCCTGTTTGTTTATTTATTACGTATTATTTTTATACAAAAACAGAAATAATATTTAAAAGAAAATGATTTTTAACAATAATACCTACAATAAATATTCATAACCCAAAAACTCATGGAACATATTTTTTATTTCTTAAGCTGTATAAAAACGAGTTCTTTTTAAGTTTTATTAAAACATTTTTCTTTTCTCAGACTGTATAAAAATGAGTATTTTTCACGAACGTCTATGGAAATTTGAGTACGGTTTTGACACTCGTGTCGCTACCCCTGGGAGACGCTAGGCTTCCAGGATGCAGTGACCCTAGTATTTCTAATTACCCTATCCAAAACTTATATGCGCAGCCTTCGTGTTAATTTACGACAGAGACAATTTATTATTTTCTCTCTGGTTTACGAAGGCTGTGTCATGGGCCGTCACTGAAGAACAGCAGTTTCTATATGGGAGGACCCCCAGAATCAAAAACTATATACGTGCCTAGCTTTGATAACGAAAGTAAAAAAATAATCACCACTTCAATAATTTGACCAGGATTACACTTAGTCAGATTTTTCTGGCAGATTTTAAAGAAATAATTTGACATTCCCTTAAAAATCCGTTCAAATATAACGGTGGCAACAGCGTAGAGCTAATTTTGTAGCGACCCTTCCACGACATGCAATTAGTCCCTCTTTGTTAATTTTACCGTGAAAAACAAAGAAAGAAAGTAAACTTAGCTGACCTCATAAAAAAAACGAATAGGACTCATAAATTTGAAAGAAATGTGACGAAATGTGACGAAATCTGACATTTCAGTTTGTGTGGTTGATGGTCTTCTGCTTTGAATTTATTTACAATTTTTAAATTAAAAATTTTCAACAAATTACGGGTTTTTAATTAAAAACAAATATTATATCGTGAAGCTACAGCTATCAAAAAGTGGGAAATGGCCTTTTAGGTAAGTTTTTAAGTTTAAAAATTGCCTTTTAAACGAGAAATCTTAAGCGCCAGATTATGTCACATTTTTTCAAATTTCAAATTTTCAAATTTTAACTTTTTTATCATCCTGTATCTAAAAAACCCATCTTTTTATTTTGCTCTAACTTTGCAAAAATGTTATGCTATACTTAGGTAACTTGGTCGCCAAAACTCAATATGGTTATATTGTTTGTTTACGAATTATCCATTTGCAAAACGATGATAGAAGATGATGAAAGATAGATAAAAGTAGTTTTTTATTACAAAAACGGAACGTTTGTGTCTCGAGCGAAGCGAATATTACAACTCACCAGACAAAATTAAACATTTTTTATTACAAAATAGGAGTAGTAAATTATTTTAAAAAGCTTAACAATTTAAATTTTAGTTTTTTTTTTATAAATCAATGTTTTCCGTAATAGTGTTAAATATGTGTTTAAAGTTTGTCTGTTTTTTCAACTTACAATGAATCTATTTTTATTTTTTGAATATTGGAACGTCTGGATATGTGGTCGATCCTGACACTCTATATGTTCGAATTGTAGTGTTATTGATTGGAACGAATTCATGTTTTTCTCTTGTTTGAATTACTAGTTTAGTTCTGTCGTACCTCGAGCTTAACTTTTTTTCAACAATCTCCACTTCTGATTTTTAAACCTTAATAAATGTTACACCTTTTATATGTTCCAAACAAAAGGCTAGCATCTCTGAAACAGTCAAAATCGGATTGATTGGTCTTTGCAAGCTTGCTTTGGCCACCAGCCTTTTTACCGTTCCACCAATTCCATCGCATGGGCCCTTGCCATGCGATGTGGCAAAAAAGTGCCATTCTGCCTCTAAATCAAAGTCTTCTTTGTGTAAACATAGATTTTTTGACACAAAATGATGCTTTTTAAGCTGCGTTAATTTGTTCAATAACGCGTCGACGAATTCATCGGTAGGCAGCAATGTTACGAAGTCACAGCGATCTGTAGTGACCCACTGTTTATAACTTATTTCATCTATATCTGACACCGCATTTTCCAAAATCTCTCTCACTGTATCATCACTTGGACATTCTTTGCAGTCACCCATCATACACTTTTCATTCTTTATGTCACATAACATCTGCAGAAGAAAATCTGAGTACTTCTGTTTTGCATAAAAATTTTAATTAATTAGTAAAATTACTAATAAATTGAAATTTTCAAAAAGTTACCCTTATACTTAAAAATAATTGGTTAGATTTGAAAATACGTGTAACACTACGCTATATAGTTATTAAATAAAACAGTTAAATGTTAATTTTGAAAAAGTATTATTAATAGATGGAGTGGCGTGCCATTTCTTGTAAAAATTCCAAACCCCGTAGGGACCAATACCAAATTTCACAAAAATATCTAGCGTAATATAAGAGATGATAAAAAATAATTTTTTTAAAAGAATTTTAACACCCTGTATCTCGAAAAGGATGCATTTTCGGACCCTTCTTTATATAAACTTTTTTTCTTAAAATAAATAATCGCCCCTTTTTAGTCTATACATAATATTTAGGATAACCCTGTATAACCGAACGTTACATTTTCTTGATGATACGTCCCGATGTATTATTTTACGCGTAAAATTGATATGTTTACATGCAAAATATGCTGTATTTTGTCAAATTTTGTTAATGGTCTTCCTGATTGGGTTTGATTGGGTTTTTCATCGTAACTTATGTGACCTATGATGAACTGTAAGTTTTATAACCATGCGGTAACCCAACACAAAGCAGTCGAATACTAGAAAGACAATCTGCTATGTGCGGGGGATTCTGCAGACTATGTGCTGAACAGGACGATTTTTTATTATATGTATGAGTAATTCGTTTCCTGTTGACCCAAAAACTTGCCAGTCATATCGGTTACATTGGTCAACATTATCTGAAGGAAATAGTCCCTAGCATCATTAAGCAAGTTCTTATTTAAATAGTTACTTACTTTAATACTATCCAACATGAGCTTAACATTTTGGTGAAATGTACACACGCATACTGTATGTGTTCAGCTGGCCCCAGCGAGCACGCACCATTTTGGTCTTAGTCGGCAAACTTTGGGAAGCCTATTTTGGTATCTGGAAATTGTGTCTTAAATGCTTCAAACAATTCTCGTAAGTTGGTTAAAATTCATCTTTTTTGCATCTTTACTTTTTCTCCAGTATTATTTCTAACTGTTACGCAATCTTTCAGTCCAGGATACACTCGACTATATTTCTGTTGAAATTCTTTCCACAGATTTCTTAGTCACTTCGGGTGGTGAGGTTAGGCCTTCTGTAGAAAATAAAATATACCGAAGGACCACTCGAGATAGCTCGAGAAAAACGTGGGGGAGTTAAGAGGGACTGTATCTTTCCACAGGGCTCCAACAGGGAAAAAAGAGCCTAAAAACTTAAATACTAAAAAAATAGCGCAGCAATGAAAAATTATCAAGAAACGACTTACCCTTAGATGTCTTTTGTAGCTACTTGGCTGGCCAGCCCGATTATACGCGAAGTACCAGACTCTCCATTGTTCTATAGTTCAAAATGTTCCAAACACTAATATCTAATAAACTAAAGCGTAAAATTAATAGTTTCCACAATTTAAATATAAAATAATAGCGGTGCGGTGACTTTCCTTGCACGTGGCGCGTGGTTGAGTTGTTCGCCCAGACAATCGGCGTTTTCGTCTGCTAGGCCGAATTTAGCCGCTTATCTCAAATCCTTCATTGCTGGAAGAAGCGCGTGAAGTTTAAATTTAAAATATGGAAAGATATAGCGTAAAGTAAATCAAAATAATATTCTAGAAACGCTTGTAAGCGTAGAAAATGTAACCCAAAAATATTTAAAAACTAAGAGAGATAGCTTCTCTAATTTTAAGTGAAAATTAGAGAATATAATTATTTACAAAAATAAAAACAAGTTGGGAAACTTGTTCATTCGGCCCACCAAAATGAGCATCATTTTTCGGTAGGTGAATCTGAATCAATTGGAAGGGAGCAAAGCTTGACTAAAGGTCGTTTAAAGATACCGGACGCGGTACGAACATTTGCCACCCTAGCGTGCCCATCAGGCCCTTTAAAAATTTCAATAATGCGACCTACCCGCCATTGAAGAGGCGGTGATAACTCGTCTTTGATAAGAACGACGGTACCTATTTTTGGCTCTGCGCATGGTTCCAACCATTTATTTCGTACTTGAAGGGTATGTAAAAATTCTTGGCTCCAACGACGCCAAAAATCGGCTTGTATTCGTTGGACCAAGTTCCATCGCGATAACCGATTCTCAGGTTTACTTGAAAAATCTTCATCAGGAACAGAAACTAAAGGTCCATGTGTTAAAAAATGTCCCGGTGTTAAAACCTGTAGATCGTTACAGTCGGTAGATTGCGGGGTCAAGGGGCGAGAATTTAAAATCGCCTCAATTTGACAAAGAACCGTGTACAACTCCTCATAACTTAGAATTTGCGAGCCAATGGTACGTATTAAGTGAGTTTTTACTGATTTTATCCTTGACTCCCAAAGACCGCCGAAGTGGGGAGCTGATGGAGGGATAAAATTCCAGGCGAAAGCTTGTTGCGTGCAAGCATTTCTTGCAAGATCAAGCAATTCTTTGCTTGATTTAACGAAATTTGTGCCATTGTCTGGAAAAAGAGTTTTTATGTAACCTCTTCGGGCAACAAAGCGACGTAGCGCAGCTAAAAAAGCGTCCGAAGTTAGATCTGACACTAACTCGAGATGTAAAGCTTTAGTATTTAGACAAATAAAAAGGCAGATATATGCTTTTTGTGTTTTTACACCTCTGTGTTTACTGAGAGTGATAGGTATAGCACCACTAAAATCTACTCCACTAAAAGTAAAAGGCTTTTGTGGAATCAAGCGGTAGGACGGAATTTGTCCCATGATTTGCTCATAAGAATGCGGTTTGACGCGAAAGCAACGAACACATTTGGATAAAACCGTTTTAATTAAGCGTTTGGCAGATAAAATCCAAAAATTTTGACTAATGAGATATTGGACTGTTTGCACTCCAGCATGCAAATATTTTTTGTGCATATATTCAATAAAAATATAAGAAAGTCTACTTTCCTCGGGTAAAAGAAGAGGATGTTTTTGTCCGTAAGAAATAGTCATGGCTTGTTGAATGCGTCCTCCAACTCTTATAAGACCATCCTGGTCTAAAAAGGGATTCAATTTTTGTATGGGTTTTATGCATTTTTTCTGGTTTTGAAGGTTAAGAATTACTTCAGAAAAGTATTTTTGTTGTTCGTGCTTAGCCAAACATTTTAAAGCGTTAAAGAGATCGATATAATCTATATTTGTCTTTTTTCTGACGTCTGCGGATAGTCTACAATTATTTATGAATCGTAAACTGCGGGCTAAAAGTAGTTGAATAGCGTAAAAATCGGATTTATTATTTAAAAGCGAATCTAAAAAATTTTCCGTTATTCGGTCACAAGAAATCAGAGCAACATTTTTTCGTTCCTCAGTCTCTAAACTGTCATTTATTTTGACTTGCGGGGTTTTTGTTGGCCATTTATCGAAAGATTCTTGTAAAAAACTAGGGGCGGCCCACCATAGGGGATGATTTAAAAGCTCACTCGGCGAGCAGCCGCGGCTGGCTACATCGGCACTATTGAGAAAGGTGGGGGTATATAACCAACATTCTGGATTAATATTATCTTGGATAAGACTAACACGATTTGCGACAAAAGTTTTCCATTTACTTGGATGGGATTTTATCCAGTGTAAAACAACCATTGCGTCCGAAAAAGCGTAAATATTATTTATTGTGAACCTTTTGATGAATATATCATATGTGTATTTTAAGACCTCAGATAAAAGAGTAGCGGCTAGAAGTTCTATTCTCGGAATACTAACAAATTTTTTAAGTGGAGCGATGCGACTTTTCGCAAGAACAAAATATATGTGATATTTAGCGTTTCGTAAGACACGTAAGTATATTACGCATGCGTACCCTCGTTCACTCGCATCACAAAAACCACAGAGATCGATGGATTCGGCGTTGGTGATGTCAATGTGGCGGGGTAAACTAAATTTTTCTAAAACTTGAAATTCAGATTGATAGAGTGTCCACTGACGAACTATTTCTAAAGTAGGCGTGGCGTCCCAGGAAATACCAAGTAACCAAATTTGTTGAATCAAATATTTTAAAGTGAATGTTACTGGGGTAAGATACCCATGGGGGTCATAGCAGCGTGCTAAAAAAGAGAGAAGCGTCCTTTTAGTACAGCTTTGCTGATTAGGTAATATGTTAAATCGAAACTCGTCATAGGAAGGATGCCAGCACAGGCCTAAGACCTTAGTGACGTCATCCGAATCGAGAGATAAAACTGCGGGGTTGACTAAGGAGGGATCTAAATGAGAGATCACTTCTGAGCGATTGCTAGACCATTTGTGTAATTTCAAGCCAGCGTTTCCTAATAACTCCGTAAGCTCATGCTGCAAATTTAACGCCTCTTGAACCGTTTTACATGAAGTAGTGACGTCATCAATATAGGTATCGTTAAGTATAACTTCAGCAGCGTGAGGGTAGTTATCATATTCGGACTCAGCTAAGTGCTGAAGGGTGCGTAAAGCGAGATATGGTGAACAGTTCACTCCGTAAGTGACAGTTCGTAGTTTAAAAACGGAAACTTTTTCATTCGGGTTAAACCGCCAAAATATTTTTTGGTATTTTTGATGATCAGGGTTGATATTTATACCTCGATACATTTTTTGAATATCGCAGGTGAGCGTCACAGGGTTAAGGCGAAAATGTAATAATATTTGAATAATATCTTTTTGTAGTTTTGGACCCGATAATAATACTTGATTAAGCGAAATATGCGTAAAGGGGTCAGTAATACTCGCATTAAAAACTACCCTTGTCTTAGTAGTGATAGCTTCATTTTTAACAACAGCGAAATGTGGAATAAAATAGCTGTCTGAATCGTCTTCTTTTTCTGAGTCATAGTCCATATGACCCAATTCCAAATATTCATTCATAAATTTAGAATATTCACAATACAAGTTTTTATCGCGAAGCAGTTTTTTTTCTAAAGATAAGAAACGATTTAGCGCGACTTGTTTTATTGCAGGAAACTGTGGTGGATTTTCAAATGTGCGAAAGGGAAGGGAGACAGTATACCGGCCGTCTTGATTACGCGACACGCTCTGTTTAAAATAATTTTCACAAATTTCATCCTCTGGTTTCAAATGAGTTTTTTGGGGGACGCAGTCGGTTTCCCAAAATTTTGAAATTAATTGCGAAAGCGAGTCATTTTCATTTTGACAAAAAAGAGCATTAATTGGCGGGGTAGAAATTAAGGGTTGATTTATTTGTCCCATCAAAATATAGCCGAAAATAGTTCCCATAGCAAAGGGATGATTTGGATCATCGGTAGCGATTTTTTCACCCTGTATAATTAGTGGAAATAGATCCATACCAATTAGTAAATTTACAGGCGAAGGGTTGTAAAAAGTGGGATCTGCTAAGGGTAAATTTTTTATAAAATGCCAATTTTCTGTATTTATTTTTACTGACGGTAAATCAGTACAAACTTTTTGCAAAATAATCGCTTGCGTAGACACAAAAATATCTGGTTTTTGAAAATTACAAATTTTAATAAAAATCGATCCTAGATCAGAAGTAAGAGAGTTGCCTCCAACCCCCTGTATATTTGAACATAAGGGTTGTCTTGGAAGGCCCAATTGTTGCGCTAATTTTTGAGAACAAAAAGTGTTTTGCGAACCGCTGTCTAACACCGCTCTAACTGTTTGAAAGTTACCGCGGACATCTTGAATTTTTACTAGGATAGTTGACAACAAAACTTGCGATTGCGCAGAAATAAAACCACAATGCGTGGGGTTAGAACCCGAAGGAGTTGCGATTGGTACTTGTGAATTAGAAGACGTCGAAGTAAAATTTTTATTATTTTGAGTAGAGTAATTTTGAGGGAAATTAGTTTGAGTAGAGTAATTTTGAAGCGGACAACCAGTAGCCGGGGATCTAAAACTTTGCTGACTGGCGAAGTAACCACGTGGTGCACTACTTGGAGATGCGTTGGGAGAAATATTAGAGAGATTTTGTGAGAAATTCACGTTAGCATCAAAATGTGATCTATTTTGATTTTGAGAATTAAAGAAATTAGAATTTCGCTCAAAATGAATTAATGAGTGATGTCTTTGATTACCAGGGCAATAGCGACATGAGCGTAGATTTTGACAAGAATTTGTTGAATGTATTGAGCTTAAACAATTTAAACATAGTTTTTTATTTTTAGCGTAAGCATAGCGTTCGTAGGCAGATTTACCTTTAAATGCGTTACATAAATATATTGAATGTGTGTTAGAATCACAAAAAGCTTATCTATCTTTAGAATGAGTATTTTCCGTACCAAGTAGCGTTTTTGTATAATAAGGCGAGGCGTTATTTTTATAAAACTGTTTATTATTTTTAAATCTATTTTTAGATTGTAGCGAATAAAGCGAATTACATTGACTTTCAAGAAAATTATAAATTTCTTGATATTTGGGCATTTCATTAGACCTAGAATTAGCTAGTTCAAAGCGCGAAAGTAGTACCTCAGGCAATTTATCTAGTAAAATGTTGGCGAGCGGAAAACACCATTGATCAGTGTCGTAATTTAGAGTTTTTAAAGCCTCAATGTTTTCTGAAAAAACATCAAGCAGCGTGCGCAGCGTTTCTGGATTGTCGTCTTTGAGAGCGGGAAAATTATACACGGAGCGCCAATAAGTTTGAGCCGATAAGCGGGGGTTATGATAGCGTTTTAGAAGCGTATTGTAAGCGATTATATAATTAGCGTCGGTTATTTGTAAGTGTTTAACTACGTTTAAAGGCGGTCCTTTTAGGTAGGACAGTAACAAATTAAATTTAGCGTTTGTAGGAATACTAGGATTATTGTGTACAGAACTATTGTACATATCTAGAAAGGTTGGAAACTTAGTGATGTCGCCATGAAATTCGACAATGCGCAGTCTTGGCATTAAAGACGCCATAAAGCGGTCTGGATCAGAAGAATTTGAAATTTGCGTTAAGTTTTGAGGTTGAGGAGCTTCAATTTTCACCTCAAATAGTTGTTTTTGAATTCTTTTAATATCATAGAAGCTGTCGTCAAACTCAGTAAGGCGTTCATTTTCTTCTTCCAGTCTCTCCGGACTTGCCGAATAAGCCTCTATTATTTGATTTTGATAAATAAAAAATGTTTCTTTCATTTCATCAAGGTCGATAAGTCGAACCTGTAAACACGGTTTTTTTGTATCATCCGTTAGGCAAGCATTAGCTAAGTTATGAAGAGTATTAATGCGATTATGTTGCACATTACGGAGTGCTTCTAACTTCTTAAGTTGCGTACTCATTGTGATGTTTTTAAAAAACTCCGTTAAAACAGGTGAACGATTAGTTTCCGAAATTTTTAATATTTAAAAATTAAAAGCGTTTAAAAAGAAAAGAAAATAGGCGATAAAAAATGTAAACAAGTCTCATTTACCTCTCTAATATCGTGGTGTTGGAAACTTTTCCTACGTGCATGCGACGCCAAGCCAAAAAGAGGTAGGAAATGCGCGAAAACAATGCGCGCTCGGTACTTTTTTACTTGTTATTTTTACTGCTAGCACAGCAAAACGATCAAGGTCATGCGTATTTATTAAAAATTTTATTTTTAACAAAATGCGATTTAGACTTTAATTTTTCCCGGGGTCCTGTTATCAGGCTCGAACCTGGACCAAATGGTGAGGTTAGGCCTTCTGTAGAAAATAAAATATACCGAAGGACCGCTCGAGATAGCTCGAGAAAAATGTGGGGGAGTTAAGAGGGACTGTATCTTTCCACAGGGCTCCAACAGGGAAAAAAGAGCCTAAAAACTTAAATACTAAAAAAATAGCGCAGCAATGAAAAATTATCAAGAAACGACTTACCCTTAGATGTCTTTTGTAGCTACTTGGCTGGCCAGCCCGATTATACGCGAAGTACCAGACTCTCCATTGTTCTATAGTTCAAAATGTTCCAAACACTAATATCTAATAAACTAAAGCGTAAAATTAATAGTTTCCACAATTTAAATATAAAATAATAGCGGTGCGGTGACTTTCCTTGCACGCGGCGCGTGGTTGAGTTGTTCGCCCAGACAATCGGCGTTTTCGTCTGCTAGGCCGAATTTAGCCGCTTATCTCAAATCCTTCATTGCTGGAAGAAGCGCGTGAAGTTTAAATTTAAAATATGGAAAGATATAGCGTAAAGTAAATCAAAATAATATTCTAGAAACGCTTGTAAGCGTAGAAAATGTAACCCAAAAATATTTAAAAACTAAGAGAGATAGCTTCTCTAATTTTAAGTGAAAATTAGAGAATATAATTATTTACAAAAATAAAAACAAGTTGGGAAACTTGTTCATCGGGTAATATTCCTTGATCTTTTACAAGCTTTCTGCACAATTTAACTACATACTCAGATGCACCAAACTCTTTACAAATTTTTTCTTGTGACCATGTTGATGGAACTAAACTAAGAATTTTTAGTTTTTCATTTTTGGAACAGCCCTCGGATTTAAATTTAATTTTTAGATCATCTATAAGTTTATTGTAGTCCGTCCACAAACAATTTTCATTAATTTTAAAGTTTACACCATGTCTTTCTAATTTAACGTCAAATGAAGTTTCGATCTTATTCACTAAACTGTTTGAAGTCATTTTTACTTTGTTTTCCAAGAGTGACACTCTTTTTTCATTATTTAGCTTTCTTAATTTTATAGGAGACATTTTAAGTGCTCTACAAACAGTATTTATTGAATCTTCGTTCTCTACAGATGGCACAAAACTTTCATCCCGTAAAAAGCTGCTATTAAAGCTTTCGGCAAAACTGCTATTTGATCCATCCGAATCTAAATTCTTTATTTTAATTTTACAATTTACACACAAGGAAACCAGGTAATAGATTTATTAGATGTTTGTACTTCTCAATGAAAACCAATGTCACTTCTCTTAATCCGTTTTTTAATTTTTTTTTTAGAATTTCAAACGGGTTGCAACATACTTTTCCAAAAAAAAGGTTGTATTTGTATAAAAATTTATGAGTATGTTATGAACAGATATCCAAGATATTTTGAAAGCATCTAAGTTGTAGTAACTTTTGCTGCTGTGTATCAAACTCAGTTATTTTTTTGATTTTAACATCGGTTTCTGATAATTGTCCGCGTCGTTTAACTTAATACCAACAGAACACTGCATTTTTATATAAGAAAAATAGCAAGTTTAAATTAATTAGTGAATTACAAAAAGCTACATCGAGACTAATCTGACATTTTAAAGAACAAAAAACAAATGTGTTGACAGCTCTTTACTTTTTATCCATGGCACACTAGATACATCTACTAATTTAGGATTAAAAACAAACATCTAAATTCGGAATTTTTTAAATATGCAAGCCATCCAAGTAGTTTATTTTTCAATAGATTTTACTTTTTATAAAAATTTTCTTTAGGTAAATAAAAATAAAAGCTTCAAGCAACAAAATATATTTAAAAATTAAGGGCTAGCAACTTTTCTGTAAGCTCGGATATTATAACAATTATAAGACAAAAATATTGGTATTGCTCTTCATGTGGTATTTAAAAAATTATAACTTAAAAATGACAAATATAACCATAATGAGACTTGGCAACATATAATGGGAATATATCAGTAAAGAAATGTCCCAGATTTGAAAAAAATCAAAAAATAGGTTTTTAAATTATAGCGGTTCAAAAATTTAGAAATCTGCAAAATCGATAAAAATTAGTATATTGGGAAGGGCCTATCTTAGACTCTTAACATTATCTAAAAAAAAATATGCAGTTTCATAAAAAAACAAAGATTATTTTAAACATATTTACTATAAAAAAATTTACTAGCTTAACTTAAACTTAATTAGCCGTAAATTAATATAGCGGGTTTTCAAATCATAACGCCTAACTTTTTAAGCGCCCTGTATAAAATTTTTAAACATGTTAGCATTATTTTTTTTGTTAGATTATTCTGCCAACTCAGGACAAAAGATTTTTAGCAAAATAAACTGAAAAACAATATTAATGTTATTGTTTTTATTTTTACCATATAATCTAAATATCCGGAAATTCACAATTTTTAGCCATCCTGTATACTAAGAGAGTTTAATAAAAAAATATAAAAATATTGTTTTTCGGCTATATTCGCAGTACATAATTACATATAAAAAAATATATTTTTTTTAAAGTAAGGCAGCGACCAATTTTAACTTTTTTGGGTGATATTCCATGGACCCTTCAGCTGTCACATGATCATGCAGTGCGGATTTATTCAGAGTCCAATAAAATTTGCGTTGAAAATAATATAACCTTAAATTTCGCTATAAAACAGCTGGTGTCAAAGTAGCCCCAAAATGTGTTAAAGTAACCCTGAAAGTCAAAGTACCCCCTGTTTACGGTACGAGTTTGTTTAAATAAGAAAAAAGTTGCGCTATTCTAAGCCCAATCAGGTGCTGTATCAATGTTAAAGTTTACTAAAATATCAAAAACTAAAAATTGTGTTTTTTGAAAAATTTAAATATTGCCGCTATCTTGCAAACAAATTTAATGAAATTTGTTAGTTTTATATAAGCAACTACGGCCAATCGAATGACGTTAACATATTTTTTCTAGGCCTTTTAGTTTTTTTGAAACCATAGCCAACTTTGTTATTTCTTATGACCGCCATATTGAATTTATATATCAATAAATAGAGCATTAAAAGAGCTTTTCAACCATGTATAATAATATTATTTAAAAAACTGTTTTTCACTTGGTTGGCTATGAAACAAAGGCCGTAGTTACGTTTGTTGTCATACCTACGTAACTATCTGTCAAAACTTGGTCATTTACTTGATTTATCTGTTGGAGTTTTAAAGCTTCTAAATTACTTAAGATTTTTTTTGAGTCACATTATTAAAGGTTTCCAAATTGGGTGAAAGTAGATATGTACGAACGTTATATTTTGTGTAACAAGAATGCTGGAAGAGCTTGAGATATGTACTTTCAGATATATCCAGAAAGACGACAACCAGGTTTGTCAATCTTCAGAATACTTTAATTAAATATGGTTCCTTTAAAAAAACAAAAACGTAATCGACAACCTGATGAAAATATTGAAGCTCTGGTTTTACAAAGTGTCGTTGACAATCCTAGCATCTCCCTTCGTGAACTTGAAAATAATGTTGAAGTACACAAATCTACTGCACAAATAATTCTTTAAAAAATTTATTTTGTTTTATTTTACAGCCACTCAACAGGAACAAACCCAATTACAGAGTGGGAAAAATACAGTTAGAATTGATTACAGCTAATAAAACAATAGTAATAAAAGTAATAAATAATAAGTTAGTAGTGATTTAGGACAGCCGTAATTTTTTTAAATAAGCGATACTGCAATTAAATATGTCACATCGATCATTATAAGAATTACAAGTGTTGCATGCTCTTGTTAAAGGGGCATTTTTGCAAATGTTGGTTCGGTGGTTTGGTAAATAATCATCCATATGCAACACATATTAGTCAAACACTCCGAGATGGTGCCTTAGAAACAAGAACCTTGTTTTGCAATTGAAGATCCAAGTGGATGAAGGTGCCAAGTCACAAAAATATTCTTTCAGCATTAATGGTTTTCACATATTTTATTAACTTTTTCGTTTAATTAAATTGTTTCATCAGTTGTTGGGTCCCACCAATCAATGATTTCCTATGATACATATACTTCAAAAATAAACTTTGCGAGAAAAAATAGCGCTTTTTCTTAGATTTGGTGGAAAAACTCAAATTTAATAAAAATGCGACATAGCACCTTCATCCACTTGGGTCTTCAATTGGTTCATACAAAAATTGCAAGAAAACCCGCTTAAGGTTCTGTGGTCCGATGAAAACAGGTTTACAAACCGCGGGGTGTTTAACTGACATAACTACGTATACTGGGCCGATGAAAATCCGTTCTTAAATCGTGAGGTGCACCATCAAGTTAAGTGAGGTTTGAATGTATGGGTAGGAGTCATAAGCGGATACATACTATTTAACATTTTTCAAAATAATTTGACGGCACCTCGATATCTAGAAATCCTACAAAATTACGTTGACCAAATTTTAGAAAATTTGCCCCATCAAAATGTAGCAAACATGTGGTTCCACCGAAATTGAGCACCTCTACATAATGCAAGAATCATAACCGACTATTTGAATCTGCAACATGGAAATAACTGGATCGGAAATCGAGGTCCAGTTGCCTGGCCTGCATGTTCGCCGAACCTAACGCCTCTTGATTTTTGTATTTGGGGATACTTAAAGGATAAAGTTTATTGTCTACTCATAATACGATAGAAGAACTTGAGGCAGCCGTTGTTAACACAAATGGTTAAAGATGCATTCATTTATCTAATTCATCGATACAGGATTTGCATTAAAACAACGGTGGAATTTTCGAACATTTGTTTATTTAATTCAAAGCTTTGTTATCGGTATTTAGTTTTATTTTAAATTAAATAATAAATGCAAACTTTTGTTTCAGAAACAAAAGATAGATTTTAGGAAATTGTATTATTTTGATTATTTTTGGGCCATAAAGATTTTCATATAAATCAAATAAATGGAAAGGTTTTGAAAGGTAGTTACGTAGGTATGACAACAAACACAACTACGGAATTTGTTTCACAGCCACCTAAGTGAAAAACTATTTCTTTAATAAATTCACATTTTCCGTCGTCTAATGATGGGCTTATTATACATGGTACAAAGCTCTTTTTATGCTCTATTTATTGAAGTATAAATCCAATATGGCGGTCATAAAACATAACAAAGTTGGCTATAGTTTCAAAAAGAACAAGAAGGCCTAGAAAAAAAATTGAATGGTACGGCCAATTGCCATTCAATTTTTTTCTTGCTTATACAAAACTACCAAATTTCAATAAATTTGTTTGCAAGATGGCGGCGATATTTCAATTTTTTAAAAAAACAATTTTTAGTTTTTGCTCAATATTTTAAAAACCCCTGTAGATATTTTTAATTTTGATACGGCATTTGACATTGGGCTTAGAATAGCGCAACTTTTTCTCATTTAAACAAACTCGTATCTCTTACCGTTTCCGAAATCCCCATGTAGTAGCTTTAATTTTGGACACCCTGTGTATCATAAATAAAAAGGGTACGAATACCGTACCTTGTGGCACACCACATTTTTCTGGAAAGACCTAATTTTGAATACGGTGCGACGCAGTGGCGGCGCGTGATAAAAAGCTTTGGGGGTGCACACCAAAAAATAAAAATTGCGGCGCAGGCCAAAATCTTTTTTCAGTGCCACGGTAACTTTTTGGGCCTTCGAGTGGGCCGTCATATCATATAATTTAGAGCAAATAATTAAATAATTAGATATTTAGTTAGATATTAGTTACCTACCTATTATTATTGTTTTTTATAAATAAATAATAAATGTATCACACCTAGTTTATTTTCTCTTCCAATGGCAAAGCTGAAAATTTAATTGTCTATATTGCACGCTAATGCTATCAGAACTAGAAACTTCCGTCATTGTCGTAGACTAAATCGTCGAAATCAAAACAAATCGCCCACCCCGCGCCCGACCGACAATTTCAAGTTGTCCAAGCGCACTAATTACAGGTGCGCGAGAGCTCCTGTACATCTGCAACGGCAACCGCGGCCGCGGGGGTCATCACCGGGGTGCGGACGGCATCGAGGCTAATTTATGTTGAAGAGCACGGCCGAAGGAAGGCTCAGATTCTATGTACTGTAAAATTCTATTGGGACATTTCGCCCTCCCTTTCTATATTTCCTAATTAGACTGCGACATAACTTCTATGGTGCTGAGAATTTAGTTCCAGTAACTAAAAGTAAAGAATGTAAGCACGAGAATATCCAATCATCGCAGGCTGGTTGAACACGAATACCAAGACATATGTACCGAGTATTAATTGTAGTTAATATTCCAGTCTTTACTGAATTCCTTTTGGGATAATTATGAATTAAATTAAGGAATGATCAAAGTTTAATATTTTTTTAAGTAAAATATGGGAGTGCACGTACACATGTGCACTTATGGAGAAACCGCCACTGGTGCGACGCATTATCAAATGCTTTTTCAAAATTAAGAAATATTTACTTTAATACGTTTTTTTCTGTGTAATGAAATCAGCCTTTTATGTGCATGTCTTTTTTTAAGGAATTTTTATAGATTGCTGTGATATGTGACACAAGGTTCGGACTAGCTCGTTTTGGGGCGCTGGGCTAGAGAATTAATTAGGCGCCCTACCAAGGATCCAACTTAGATTTTTCTTTTAGAATTAGATGTCTGCTAACCACATTTTTTCCATTTTTCCATTTAACTAAAGACAACATTTTTACCTCCTTAAACTTAGCATTACCACTGGAGAATTCGATATTTGCAATATATGCATTAATTGTCGTAAATTTGTCGTGTTTGTTGGGTGATTCGTAGTAATAATGTTAAGTTGAGTCTCAACTTGGCACTACCACCCTAGAAAAAATTTAAATTTTCATAAATTTATCGTGAAACCAAAAGTTTTCTCGCACCAACCGTTTTTCTGAAAAGGAGTGGTAATGTTCAGTTGAGTTGAGTTTTTTTTCGTACCCGATAAATTTACGACAAATTTACGACAAATTCAAGACAATTAATGCATATATTGCGAATATCCAGTTTTTAAGTGATAATGCTAAGTTTAGACTCAACTTAGTTTTTTAAGAAAATATGTGGCGCGACAAAATTTTTGTTTTTACGACAAATTTAGGACAATTATTTCATAGAGATAAGTTAAGACTGTTCGTGATTATGGTAAAGCGGTGACCGTAAGCAAGGGCACAGGAAAAACACATAAAAAAGCGAACACGAAGTATCCGTCCAGGAAAAATGCGCAGACCGAAAAAAGCTCATACTCTCATCCGGAAAAAAGCTCACCTGTCAAATAGCGCTCGGAGAAACTATAAAATGAACATATTTAACTTACAAAAAAATCATGCAATATAATAAAGTTCCATAAAAAGCATTAGATAATCTTCATAAATTTTTATAATTTTATATGTAAGTTTTTTCAAATTTATAGGAATTTTAAATTTTTTTAAAAGGATTAAAATCTTTTTAACTCTTTAATTTTGTTTAGGAGTATAAATGGAATTTTATATTCATATTATATCGTTAAACTAGTATTTTTAATTGATTTTGGGTAAAAATTGGAGTTAAATGTAGAATTTTTTCTTGAATAATGCCAACGTTAGTTATTTCTAATCTAATAGACTAATATAAATAATAATTTATTTGTTGGCTTTGAAAATTTTTGCTATCTTCACCATGTAAAATTACAATATGTACTTCGATCAAGTTAATTTACTCGAAATTTTGGGGGACTACGGGCAAAGCAGACCTAGTTTTGGCTTTGCGCACTCGCACAACTCGACAACTTAGTAAAGGAAATTCGGATTCGTAGCTCCTGAAAATAAAATTTTAAATTATATGTAAACAATAATTTTGTAGTAAGTGCCTCGATACGAGGCCAAACAACTCAAGTGAATACAAGGCAAACATTTTTTTTACTTTTGTTTATTTTTCTTACCTAATTTTGTGATGCTTCATTTAAATCACTGCATACATATTGGTTATTCTTTCCCTATACCATTTTTTCCACACAACTGGTGTATATTCCTATCCAAATATGTGCTTTTAATTTACCATGTTTGTTTCTACAAAAGGTAAATATTGTAACCAAAATTGCACAAAGCGTATCTGCTATCGACTCGTATGAACTCGCAGCGAAATGCAACTAAAAATGGCGATGACCCGTTCTGGTAGTGGCAGTATGCGGCAGCGCCCTCTATAGTATAATTTTTTTTATTGTTTAAAAAATAAAACATTATTAGCTTCATATATCTTAAATTCAACGTTAGAAATGAGATCTAGGAAAAACATTATAAAAATAACCATATATTGATGGTAGGGGTATGGGTAGAGAGGGTAGGTAGTATGTCTATCAGGGGAAATGAATCGACCCCTGCCCTCCGTAGATTCCAGGTACTCTCCGACCCGGAGAGTTAGCACCTGTATAGGGTCCCTTTCCCAGGGTTACGGGAGAAGACCACATCGATATGAAAGGCGGAGAGAATGGACCTCGGTACGGTGATCATAGCGTAGGTGGCAACCCTTTCTTTTAGAGATAGTATAAAAGACTACTGCCTTGTAGTACCGGCGTTGGAATCGTCAAAGGATAGGGGAAGAAAACCTCGATCAAAAATCACCTGGTCCTCCAAGTTGGGGGTTGGGGCATCAGACTAACTCTCTGATACCCGGAAAAAATGTACACTGTTAAAAAACCCAATCAAACGCCTCGGAAAGAAAAGAAAAACCTAGGACGAACCAAGCAAAGAAAAAGGAATACGATTTTTGGTATATGGAACGTGCAAGGAATGGGTCGAAAAGTAAATGAAATAGTACATGAGTGCAGCAGAATGAAGGTACCTTGCTGTACTAACAGAAACGAAAAAGAAAGGAAAAGGATCTGAAAACTTAGGACAATATTACTATTTCTATAGCGGAGTGGCAAAAGAAAAACATGCTCAACAAGGAGTATCCATTTTGGTCCACAAAAGATTTAGAAAATTTATCACCAACTGGGAAGCAGTCAATGAAAGGCTAATTAAAATGAATATAACAATAAAAGGAATGAGACTTACGATTTTTGGAATCTATGCGTATAACGACGATGCAAATGTAGCCGTGAAAGACAAATTTTTTGAAGAAATACACAATGAAATATCAGCAGTAAGTACATCGAGAGAAATTGTCATATTGGGAGATTTAAATAGCAGAACCGGTAACAGAGTTAATGATCTGACAGTTGGCCAATATGGAGAAAATGTTGTTAATGACAATGGAAACCGGCTAAGTACAGTATGTGAGCAATTAGAACTAAAAATCCAAAACAGTTTTTTTCAACATAAGGAAATACACAAATATACCTGGACCAAACCCTCACAAAACCTGAAATTCGTCATTGATTATCTTATCACTAAACAAAAGACAAAACTAAAAATTCAAGATGTCAGAACAAAGCGTGGATCAACATGCGGAAGTGATCACTATTTTCTGGAGTCCAAAATTCTCTTTCCTTATCAAGGCCGAAGCCTGCATCAACAACAACTTGATGATACAGTGATTGAAGAAATTGATCACTGTAAATATAATCTACTAAGCCTAGAACATGACAGCGTAAAAAACTTATACAAAAAGAGATTGAACGAAAAACTTAATACAAGTTCAGGTGAAACCCCAGATGAGGAATACGAATGTATTACATTAAGCATCCACCAAGCTGCAAGAGAAGCACAAGGATTAGTGGAAGAAACTTCTAAAAGAAGAAAACGATACTGGTGGCATGCTGAGATTGAAAGAGAAATAGAGGAAAAAAGGAAATTATATCACACCTACTTATCCCAAAAGACAGATAGAAGCAGGCAAGAATACAAAATCGCGCAATCAAAGGTGAGAAGAATGATCAGAGATAAGAAAAATCATTCGTGGACGCAAAAAGTGCCAGAAAATAGATTCTTACTTAGGAGGTAGGAGAAGTACCGAAAGCTGGAAAACTATAAGATCGATTATAAAAGAAACATGCAGAGGTATCATTTCACCAATACCAGACAAAGAATGGGATGAACATTTTAAAAAACTTTTAACTGAAGATAGAGCAGAATTCAAGGAAGAAGCAAGAGACAATATAATTAGAACGATGGGATCTCCAGTACCCCTCACAATCTCTGAGGTCAAAAACGTGTGCACAACCTTAAAAAGCGGTAAATCTGCCAGACCCGGAAATATCCCAGCCGAACTTATTAAATATGGCACTGAAGAACTGTTTTGGAGATTACGGAATCTTTTCCAAAAATATTTAAATGGAACTGTAGTACCAACTGAGTGTAAAACATCATATATATCCACAATACACAAAAAAGGAAGGAAAGATATATGTGACAATTATAGAGGTATATCTGTGACTAGTACGCTAAGCAGAATATACGGTTAAATAATAAGAAATAAAGTGGAGAGCGAATATAAAGACATGGAGGCAGAAGAACAAGCTGGTTTCAGGGCGGGTAGATCGACTTCAGATCATCTCTCTTGTATAACCCAAGTTATTGAAAAGAAAGTTTCATACGGACAAGAGCTGCATCTGCTTTACGTCGATTTGCAGAAGGCATATGATACCACTAAATCTACTTTGGAAAGCGTTGGAAACACAAACATAAGCGTACAACTAATTAAGGCCATCAAAGAGTTATACCGTAATAGTAAGGCAAAAGTTAAAATAAAAGCAAAACTAACCAAAGGCTTTCAAGTAAATAAAGGTCTTAAACAAGGTTGCTGTATCTCGCCTACGCTCTTCAAGATATACTTGGAACAAGTCCTTAAAGTATGGAAGAGAAAATGCCAAAACATGAGAATTCCGTTAGACGAAACCACCTTGTATACTTTATGTTTCGCCGATGATCAGATAGTAGTGGCTCAGGATTATGACACGAAAACTAATAGAAGAGTACAATAAGTGGGGACTAGAGGTTAATCTTAATAAGACAGACTATATGTGTATCGGTGGAATGAAACAGGATCTAATCTTAAATACCGGGCAGCGAATTCAGTCCTGTGATGAGTATAAATACTTAGCTCTAAAAATTACAGCTGAAGGAACACTAGACAAAGCTATAAAAGATCGAAACGTACAAGGAAGAAAAGCAATAACTTTATTAAATGGAATAATTTGGGACCAAAGTATATCAAAACATAACAAAAAGCTTATGTATAACACCATTGTAAAAAGTATTATTACATACGGCTCAGAAGTATGGCCAATCAAGGATAGAACAGAAAAAATGCTTTCCGCTACGGAGATGGACTATTGGAGAAGAGCAGCAGGGAAATCAAAAAGAGAAAGAGTTACAAATCAAAGAATAAGAGAAATTATGACAGTGGGTGAACGTACTTTAGTGGATGATATAAGAACAAAACAACTAGTGTGGTACGGACATGTACAAAGAATGAATGATGAACTAAACAAATACTACAATGGAAACCAACTGGCCGAAGAAAACGAGGACGGCCAAGGAGAAGCTGGAGAGAAGGAATGGACAGTGAAATAAGAATAAGAGGCCTAGATGATGAATTATGGGCAAACAGAAACGAGTGGAGATTGGGTATCGGAAGACGTAGAACGTTGTGAAACCGATAATATATATATATATATATATATATATATATATATATATATATTGATGGTATTATTTTTAATGTTAGTGAAATTATGGTATTTTTAATGTTGGTTTCTTAACGTTATTAAGAAATATATTTTTGGTAATGCTTTTACATGAAATTTTCGGTAGGATTTTCTACATGTTTTTTTAATGTCAAAAGTTGACTTAATTTTAACACAAATTTGTTAGAAAAAAAATTCAACATTTATTTAACGTTGTTTACGATTTTGTGGTTAGTGGGCTAATTTGGTTATTCATTTCTACTTAATAAGTACCTACTCAAAATTTTAGCACTGATTTAGTCCGAAAAAAAAATTAAAGCAAATAATAAACAATACACTTATGTTGTAAAGGTTAGAAATCAAAGGATTGATCAAATGCGCATGCGGATTAAATTTAGTCGTCCGATTTCGAAGGGTGCGAAACGCATCCGGCAAAAATTCACCAGCAATCTGAACGCCAGAGTAAAGTCTAACCAAATGCACACCGAACCCAATCTGAAGGGTCAGAATGCGCCCGGGCCACGACCGACGTCCAATCTGAACGCGCTCCAGGGGCCGGGGGGACCTCGGCGATTGCCGACTAGCCGACCTATTCTTGAAATAAATCCGTATACGAATTCGGCGAAACGTATACGGATATTCACCATTCGAATTCTTGAAAGCTCGTATACGAGTTTTTCGTTCGGAATTAGAGTCGAGTGGTAAAGTCCACTCGAATCTCAATTTCCGTATACAAATCTGAGTGATCTAACCTAACATTTTTGTTTACTTTAATACATTTTTTGGTGTTTGCTTAATTTTTCTTTATTTAAAAAAAACTGGGAGGTCTTCTGAAAAAATACGCGATTTGGCAAGCATCATGGCTATAAAAGGGCTTGAGGATGTAAAGGGGTGGAAGGGGGATTTAGCCTCTTGTGACACTCAGTTTATTTTTAATGTCTTTTTTCTTGGAAATGCCTTACGACTGGGGGGGAGTGAAAAATCCTGAATTTTTGCGTTATTAAATTATGAATTTTTTGGTGATTTGACTGTTTTTTTAACAGCTCTAAAAAAGAAAAATAATTTTAAAAAGTTACAACTTTGTAACACATTTTAAAGAAAAAATAGAAGTGTTTTCGGGTGGGGGGGGGGGATTAAAAATTTTCAATAAAAATTTGAGTATTGTGCAATTTTTTTGTCTTGTTTGTGTCTCTTTTAACACACTTTATCAACTATTTTGTGGGGCATTGATACGTCTTGATTCCCCCCTGGGTACAACGCCTTATCTTATTTTGCTTAATTTTTGGATAATATAAGGGCCCAACTGCTTCAAGTAGGAAAATCCCCTGCATGTAAATAATAAACCTAATCTTATACTTTAACCAGTTTGACTATTTTTTCTGACGTTTTCTATGTTGGCCAAAAATAAATATAAAATATGAAAACATTATTTTTTTTTATTTACATTTCAAAGTACATAATAAGTACTTAGTGTCAAGTGCATTAAAAAACGCTATGCAATATGACTACAGTGTGAGAACAAGCCAGTTGGAACAAACTTGCTAGTCGGTTAAATTTAAGTTTTTTGAAAAAATCCAAACACATGTTAACTGAAATTTTTGACCGGAGATATTTTTACAGAATATTTTTTGGACAGACCCCCAAAAAGTATTCCACTAGCATACAACTTATTTTTTAAGATGGAATGACCCCACTTAAGGCACCTTGTTAGAAAGGGTATCAAATAATTTTTAAAAATTAACAAAAATAATTTTTTTTCTATTTTTTTGAAATTTTTAGAGAATATAAGTGTCATTTAAAGTAAAACCTACAATTTTATTAAAAAATAGGTGGTGGACCCCTGACAAGAGGTCCAGTAATACCAACATTTTTTTGCAACTGGTAGACTCAACTTGCAGCACTTTGTTCAAAAACTAATAAAAAATTTGTTTTTTTTTATTTGACAGATTTCCAAAAAAAAGTGAACCATAATTTTTCTTTTTCAATAGGCTTTCCAACAAGGTGCCACAAGTTTTATCTTCTTGGACCCCTTTCTGTAGGCAGTAGGCATGTTTTTGATTTATTCTAAAAAATTTTAATTTAACCTGCTAGAAAATGTATTTCAACTTGCTCGTTCTCACTGTATAAGCTTTTATGTAAGAAGTTGTATAATCTTTTTTACAATATAAACTAAAATAAACTTATTTTTATTTTACTTATAATTTATTTAAAAAAGTTCTTTAAAAGTTAATAGATCACCAATTGCATCTGAGTATTTCTAGTAGGATCATCATTGCAACAGGACTGCTAGGCAAAAACTGCTTCACACCTCAAAAATGATCTTCATGTCTTCTCTGAGAAACCTGTAACAAAAAGTTTTTTCACTGAGTGTACCACAGCAGACCTCACTGGATCCGTGTTCTTGTTTATAACTTTTGAAAAACAAAGACATCTACAAAAATAATATGTACATATTCAAATCCAAATCATATGAGGGCTGCTTTAGTCTACAACAGTTCTTAATTTTTTGGAGTTAATTGACAGGTAAAGACATTCAAATTTAAACAAAAAAATGGGTTTTTTGAACAAAGATTACTGATTTTGTCAATTTTTACTTGAAATGTTTATTATGCTTATCGGCCTAAAAGGCAAAACTGTTCTACTCAAAAAGAAACTGAGAAAAAACACTGGGAGCAAAAAATTAAATTGTTTCTATGCTACAGACAAAATGCAAACTCCAAATGTTTCAATAAAAACCCCTATGTTACTTAACGCTTGGACAATTTTTGTCAAAGCAAGATTTTTGAAAGTTCGTCAAATACAGGCCACTCATTACAAACAAAGCCTCAAGTTCAAGACCCCTTTAGAATACTTATGAAGTTTATTTGTTTTCTTAAGCAGTCTCAAAATTCAACTGCGAATTTTACCCCCAAATTTCCACACTTCAAAGAGGTTACATGCCCCTAGACCCCAAATTTCCATTACTATAATTTGGTACTTACCGTTACCAATGATTACACAATCATTGCTGTTACCAAAATGAAACACAGCTGCTTGTTCTATTAACAAAAAACCTATCGTAAAAATAAATCACTCTTTAAAAAAAAATACAAAAACAAAAGATATAATGTCAATCTCCTGTCAACCTTACTTCATCGCGGCAAGTTTAGGCGCACATACCGGCGTTAGTTTGGCCAAAATTATACGAAAGCAGCGTTGCCAAGTAGTGTAGTCGAAAAAGAAAGTCGTGCACGGAAATGGCGTTCGAGTGGCATTCAAGAATAGCAATTTTTCCAAGCACTCGAAACTACCATTCGAATTTTACTCGTATACGACAAAAAATCAGAGTGGTTCAAGAATTGGGTCCCTGGCCAGTCCGCGCGGTCCGTAAATCTTTACGTACCGTGGCCAGTCCGGGCCTGTGTGATACTGTGAGATTATCGAGTTATCCTCCCTTCCTAAAACAAAGATTTATAATATAAAGTACGGGTTCAGTTAATTGCGCGTCATATGATTTAATAAATAAGAATTGCACGAAAATCACTTTGGCATTATAAAAATACACAACTTCGCACTAAACAAACTTTAAATTAGCCTCAAATTGATTCGGATATTAAAACCTTCATCAAAAAATTTAAAATTCGTCAAAAGTTTTCTAGCAGCAACAAAAAAGGATTCGTGATTCTGCGAGATTTTCCAAATTTGTCCTAAAAAATTTTTGCTGGTGATTTTTGAGCTATGGGGGGCAATTCTTCAAAATTTAAAACAATCTGACAAAATTCGACGCGACAAATTTTAGCCGTACATCTTGACAACACTGCAAGTTTGAGCTATGTTGTAAAACGCCTTACACCTCACGGTAATGGGCCAACTTAGGAAATACTGGAAAATCCAAAAATGTCGAATATGCGGGAAAATTTAATCCAAAACCTACCTTGAAACTCGGCTACTGATAATCGACAAGTTCTTGATAAATTGTATTTTTCCGGGCACCTCATCATACAATGGTTTTTCTTTCTGGCATATTGACAACTGTCAGTCACAGAACACCAAGGGGACTGTCAGTTACGAAATGCTGCCGCTGTTGCCAATTCATTGTTCCCAAATTCATTGTTCCCAAGTGAAACTACAAAAGGGACCGTCCGCAAGTTGGGTTTCACTTTTTAAATATGTTGTTAAAATATTATTACGAAAAACTCTTACAACGTAACGTGCAAGGTAGTACCTTGTACCTTGACCAATCTCCCCCAGAAATGTTTAGGAATAAAAAATAATCAAACATTTAGTCGTGATAAGTAGTAGATATATGGATAATTCCCGTTTTTTATGACGGAATTAATTCTGATTTTTAAAATTTTTGCTTATAGCAGCTGAAAATATGCTCAAACTAAAGTTTGGTTAAGTATTTTATTTTCTAAAAAATTAAAATCTAGGTATTTTTTATAGCTAAATGCATGCAATTTAATTCATAAACAGTTGTGTTTTAAATAATATTACTTGACTTGACTGCAAAATCAATCCAAGATTTGAGTAGCTGCTAAAAAATTGTATTTTTTGTTTGTCGTGTTTTTAAACTTGATTTTACAATAAATATGAATAAAAAAGTATGCTTGGTTGACTTATTTTTTAGCCACTCATAGGTAGGAAGGCTATTGGGATCGTCAAAAAAAACTTTTTATTTTTGCTCAAAATAAGTTTGGGTCAAAAAATTTTTTGATGGCTGTCTGTCTTTATTAATAGTTCTTTTAAAAATAAAACCAAATAATTTAAGTAAATAGTCAGTTTGTCTGCTAGTTTAATGAAAATTTTTACTTGGTTTTATTTTCATAATTAAAAAAACAAATTTTTTACCCTCATTATATTTTTTATAATCAAAACCTTAAAAATTATTTTATTTAATTTTTTACTTTTTCAAATTAGGTAGCTATTCAATAAACCTACCGAGTAAATAATTTTGCACTGGAATTTATTCTTTAGCTTTTGAGAAAACCGTCTTTAATTAGACATGTACATGGACCATTTCTTCAATTTCAATATATTTTAATTATAGTAAGGTTTTAAACCCGTTATATTTTGTTTGTGTATTTTATTCCAGGATTAACATTAATATTGATAAAGGGACACAAGTGACAGGGTGCAAAATTTTTTACAGACTTTTTTGGACAATGGCTTTTCTAAAAGGTTCGATGTCAACAAAAATTAAAAAGCATGCTGGAAAAATAACATTTCGGGCATTTCCTAAGACAAAAAGCAAATTTTGAATTTTTTTTATTAAACCGAACCTCACCTTTGTCGATTGATCGCAAACTTATCCTAACCTGTTAATTCAACTTTGATTAATTGATCGAAAACGTGTCCTAACCGGTCCATTGGAGACATTTTTTGTGGTGGAAAAGGGGCGTGTATGGACAGGTAAGGATAAGTTTGCGATCAATTGAAGGGGTGACGGACGAAACATCGAAACACAAAATGTCGAAAGTACAAAATGTCGAAGAAATAAAAATACTAATAGTCGAAAAATTTAAAAGACAAAAAATAAAACCTAATCAGATCTGGTTAGATTCGTATACGTTATCTAATCCGGTTGGGTAATTATAATTTCATTATAATAATTATAATTATAATTATAACCTGTTCTAGTTAGTTAATTACACTAAATCTAACCTGACCAAATCGTAATAGGTTACTTATTAGGTTTTCGCATTTCGATATTTTGTTTTTTGACATTTTGTAATTCCACATTTTGTAATTTCGATATTTTGTAATTTCGACATTTTGTATTTCCACATTCTGTAAATTCGACATTTTGTTGTTTCAACATTTTAAATTGTAATATTTTGTTTTTTAACATTTTGTAATTTTGATATTTTAAAATTTCGACATTTTGCATTTCGACATTTTGTACAATTGAATATTTTGTGGTTTTGACATTTAAAATTATCGTGTTAAGTGAATGAGATTTAATGTAGAACAGGTTAGTTTCTTCTTGATATGGTACTTACCTAACCAGGTCAGGTTAGGTTTTAAAGTATATTACACAAAAAAAAGGCACCTGATCTGGTTAGGTTAGTTTTTATTATTATATCTAATAAACTAAGCTTTCGACATTTTGGACTTTCAACATTTTGTAGATCTGCCATTTTGCATATTGACATTCTGTAATTTAGATATTTTTAAAAAAACATTTTGTGGTTTCTACTTTCTATATGTATAAACAAACACACACAGTTTCCCATACAATCTACTTTTATTTTTATTTTAATATTTATTTTTATCTGTATAAACCCAGCAATAACGTCTTTTAGACGAAAATTGGTCGTGGCACTCCTGTAATCTTTCGCCGGCGACGACTGTAGCAAATATTTCTGACTACCCTATCTAAAACCTCATGGGCCTTCACTGAATAACAGCAGTTTCTATATGGGAGGACCCCTCAAAAGAAAAAACTATCTACGTGCCTAGCTTTGATAACAAAAGTAAAAAATATTCACCACTTCAATAATTTGACCAGGGTCCCCACTTTATTTGATTTTAGGAAAACAATCTGACTTTCCCATAAAAATCCGTTTAAATATAGCGGTGGCAACAACGTAGAGCAAATTTTGTAGCGACCCTTCCACGACATGCAGTTAGTCCCTCTTTGTTAATTTTACCGTGGAAAACAAAGAAAGAAAGTAAACCTAGCTGACCTCATAAAGAAAACGAATAGGATTAATAAATTTGAAAGAAATTTGACGAAATTTGACATTTCAGTTTCTGTGGTTAATGGGTTTCTGCTGTGAATTTATTTACAATTTTTAATTAAAAATTTTCAACAAATTAGGCGTTTTTAATTAAAAAATTATAGTATATCTTGAAGCTACATCTATCAAAACGTGGCAAATTGCCTTTAAGGTAAGTTTTTAAGTTTAAAAATTGCATTTTAAACGAGAAATCTTAGCGCCAAATTTTGTCACATTTTGTGGAATTTTTCCAGATTTTTTCAGTTGTAAAGAATTGCTCCCATGGTGGCAAATATTACTTTGTATTAGTAGATTATTACTAAGTGGCTGGATATTATCTTAGCCAATAACAAAATAGCTGAAAATCTAACATTTTGTGTAAAAAGCATATTTTTCAAAGTTGGAATTTCATCTGAAGTAGTTTCAGATATACGATATAATTCATAAAAATTTTGCGAATTTGCAATAGCATGGAACCTTAAATTGTGCATAAATCAAATAGAAGTCGAAAACGACGACCTGTGGACCTTAATGTGGCGGAATGTAAGGCCTATTCAAGAATTAAGCAACAGACAGTGGAGGCACCAAGATATATATATATATATATATATATATACTCGACCGTTGTATCTTGTGACATCCAGCAAAAAGTCGGTTTTTGTGACATCCACTTTAAAACCTGGTGTTATCCAAAAATAAAAAATATGAAATGTAATAAAAAATATTTTATTTTTAATTCCATAAAAATATTTGTAAAAACTCACAAATTTAGAAATAAAATTTTTCATATCTTTGTGGCGTCCATTGTATATACAAAAAAATTTGACGTTGTAACATCCCTAAATATTTGTGTTAACTTGTGACATCCAGCAATGTTGCCAACGTTTCATAAAAATAACGGATGTAACAAGTACCTCCATAAAAATAAGAAATATACACTGGATGTCACTAGGAAACAAATAACAAATAAAATATACAAAGACGTTAGGGATGTCACAAATGTGTGCAAATATGTTACAGGTATATGTATGCAAATAAGAAAAATATACACTGGATGTCACAGGGAAGAAAATAACAAATGAAATATACAAGCACGTTATTGATGTCATAATAGGCTTACAAGATGAATATACGGCAAGGACAAAAAAAAATACTCTGCTAATATATGGGCACCTACACTCACACTAGGTACTTTAATTATAGTGTACGTGTAAGCTAATATTGTCACGACTATATTTGTGACAAGTGGTATCTCTACCATATATGTCACAAGGTTTGTTATTTAGTGCCCTTGTGACTGAGAGATTTAGGGGAATATGAAAATTAAGTATAAACAATCCACATTTATACATGTATATTATATAAGAAAAGCGATTAACATAGAGGTTATTGCTATAAATAATTAAATAATGTAAAAAGAGGGATGCTGGCTGGAGAGAGTTGACCTAGGGGCCATAAGAAATAGACCTTATAGGCCGTAGAGAGTTGGCCTTATAGGCCATAAAGCGTACCCACCATAGTGAGGTTTTACTTAGGTATGTTAAGTAGGGACCACATTATTTCAGTGGTGTACTGGGTTCGTAGGGACCACGTATTTCAGTGGTGTACTGGGTGTGTTTAGTAGGGACCACGTATTTCAGTGGTATACTGGGTTGATCACTTGCTAAAGTGATGCCGGTCTATTATCCAGCATCGGCTTTTATAGACGAAATTAGTGCAAGCGCAGCAATATTGGTTATTGCTATAGTAGTACAATGAATAGAGGAGTTTTACCCTACAAAGGGTCCGGTAGTTCTGAATTTTGGATATGTTATTAACGTCGAAGAGGTAGTTAAAAATCTTAATTTTCGTCACCCCCACCCCTGTGCTTCCTCTGCCATCTTGAAAAAACCATCAAAAATTGGCACTTTTTATAGTGTTTTGCCTGTAACTTCGTTACAGTACACTAAATCGCAAAAAGGGTTATATGAAATTTTTTAGACGATATAATTATCTACAATTGGGTGGTACTATAGTTGTTCTGCGAGCAGTACTAACGGAGCTAGGTAATTTCCAAAAATAACTAAAATCACGTGCTTGGGCAAATTTTCAGACTTTTTCTACTTTAGACGGCATAAGCTCCGAAATACTTTCTTCTAGGGTAAAAGTCCTAAGAACATATCTTGTAAAGAATTTTATCAGCTACAAAATCCATTCTTTAAATGTATTTTTAAATATTGTATTGGAGTGGGAGTAACTTTTAACTTAAAGTTAGAAAATAATAATTTTTTTAAATGTAGTGCTTTAAACGGCACGTTTTTTATTTATTTTTATTTTTTTGTGTATATTTAGTGATGTACAAAAAGGTAAGAGAGCTTAGGGGTCAAACACCTCCTTAGACTAACCACCTCTTCAAAAACCCCCCAGACCCCCCAAAATCCAACATATTTAGGTTTTCTCAAAAAATACGCTTCTAAGAGAAATGTGTAATACACTTTATTGTAGACGAAATTTCCTTTTGAAAAAGGTACAACTCGATTGGGGTCAACTATTTATCAACTCTACAGCGGCGTCCGTTAATTGAAGTTATTTAAAAAAGTCAAAAAATATCCATGTTTTTTCCATGATTTATTCGATTTTTTTTAAACCAAGGTTTATAGAACAAAATGTGTTATACGTTATTGTAGCAAATAAAATTTCCTTTAAAATGCTGTACAAGAAAGTCGGATTGGTTTCATGGTTATAAATTCGCGCGCCCGTAAATTTGACCAATTTTAAAAAATCACAAATTAAAATATTTTTGTTTGTGAGTTTTATCTAATTTTTCCAAAAACTGAGCCTAATTTAAAAAAATGCTATGATGCGCTTTATTGACAGTAAAATTCTCTTTTCAACGCTGTATAACTCGATGGGGTTTGACTAACAACGAACCCGCCAGCGACGTCCGTAAATGGGGGCCATTTATTTAATTTTTTTAAAAATTATGTTTTGCACAAGTTTTATTTGATTTTCTGAAAACCATGCCCTTTATCAAAAAAATTGTTTTTTACTTCATTGTAGATAATAAAATTTCCTTTTACACGTTGTGTAACATGGTAAAAAATATTTCAGATTTATCGCTCCAGTGGTGTGCTTAATTTAAAACAATTTTTTTAAATGACCAAAAAAATTAATTCTGTTACATATTTTATTCGATTTTCTTAAAAACCAAGCCCTTTATCAAAAAATGTGCTTTATACTTTATTGTAGATAATAAAATTTACTTTTAAATGGTGTATAACAAAGTCGGATTGGTTTCATGGTAATAACTTCACAGGCGCCCGTAAATTAAACCAATTTTAAAAAATTTGTGATTTAAAAAAAAGTGTTTTAAATTAAGCACACCACTGGAGCGGTAAATATGAAATATTTTTTACCATGTTGCACAACGTTTAAAAGGAAATTTTATTATCTACAATGAAATAAAAAACAATTCTTTTGATAAATCGGATGGTTTTCAGAAAATCAAATAAAACCTGTGCAAAACATAATTTAAAAAAATAATTTAAATGGCTCCCATTTACGGACGTCGCTGGCGGGTTCGTTGTAAGTCTAATCGAGTTATACACCGTTGAAAAGAGAATTTTACTGTCAATAAAGTGCATCCTAGCATTTTTTTAAATTAGGCTTAGTTTTTGAAAAAATTTGATAAAACTTGTAACAAAAATATTTTAATTTGTGATTTTTTAAAATTGGTTAAATTTGCGGGCGCCTCTGAATTTATAACCATGAAACAAATCCGACTTTCTTGTACAGCAGTAAAAGAAATTTTATTTTCTACAATAATGTATAACACATTTTGTTCTATAGACCTTGGTTTAAAAAGAAAATTGAATAAATCATGGAAAAAACATGGATATTTTTTTACTTTTTTAAATTACTTCAATTAACGGACGCCGCTGAAGAGTTTATAAATAGTTGACCACCATCAAGTTGTACCTTTTTCAAAAGGAAATGTCATTGTCTACAATAAAGTATATTACATATTTTTCTCTTAGAAGCGTATTTTTTGAGAAAATTTGGGAAAACCTAAATATGTTAGATTTTGGGGGGTCTGGGAGGGTTTTGGAAGAGGTGGTTAGTTTAAGGAGGTGTTTGATCCCTAACTTACCTTTTTGTACGTCACTAAATTTACACAAAAAAATAAAAATAAATAACAAACGTGCCGTTTAAAGCACTAAATTTAAAAAAATGATTATTTTCTAACTTACTTACTTTAAGTTAAAAGTTACTCCGACTCCATTACCATATTTAAAAATTTATTTAAAAAATGGATTTTGTAGCTGATAAAATTCTCTACAAGATACGTTCTTAGAACTTTTACCCTAGAACAAAGTATTTCGGAGCTTATGCCGTCTAAAGTAGAAAACATCTGAAAATTTGCCCAAGCACGTGATTTTAGTCATTTTTGGAAATTACCTAGCTCCGTTACTACTGCCCGCAGGACAACCATAGTACCACCTGATTGTAGATAATTATATCCTCTAAAAAATTTCATATAACTCTTTTTGCGATTTAGTGTATTGGAACGAAATTAAAGGCAAAAAACTAAAAAAAGTGCCAATTTTTGATGGTTTTTTCAAGATGGCGGAGGGAGCACAGGGGTGGGGGTGACAAAAACTTAGATTTTTAACTACCCTCCTGAGCTTAACAACATATCCAAAACTCAGAACTACCGGACCTTTTGTAGGGTAACCCCCCTATTTTGGGCTCTATTCATTGAACTAGAGTAAAATGATCCGAATTTAAACTTATTTATGACAGTATAACTAAAAACTGTAATATATTTTATTCAACTCCAGACTCAAATACCTTTCGTTTGATACCACACAAGCCATGTTTTGACCTAAACTCTAATTTATTAAATTTACCCCCATTTTTTTTTTTAACTAAAATGTATTTTGTTTAACTCCAGACTCAATTACCTTTCGTTTAATACCACACAAGCCATATTTTCATTTACTAATTTTTGACATTTATCCCCACCCTTTTTTTTAAATAAACTAAAATGTATTTTGTTTAACTGCAGACTCAATTACCTTTCGTTCGATATCACACACGCCATATTTTCACATAAACTCCAATTTTTAAAATCTACCCCCACCCTTTTATTTGGCTTGCGTTAGGTGGATTTTGTTCATTTTTAAATGGGACCATCTCGACCCAGCTTAGGTACCAAATTTCATTCAAATCGGGCAATTTGACGTTAAAAAAACTCGTCAGATTAAATTTTATCTGACTAGATTTAAAAATTCCTTATCTATTCAACTTAACTTTAGTTAAATTTAGTTGAAAAATAATTAGCCTATTATTAATTATTGTACCCTATATTCACAGTTTGTAGGTCAAATTAGATAAAAGTTGTCCGTTTTTGTATGTAACTCCCATTATCTTTTTGGACTCAGACTTCAGTTTTTATCAGTCCCAATTTTTACTTTCCTAGCTCGTGCAGCAAAAGCTAGGAAAGGTATTATTTTCGACGGATTTTTTTTTAAGATAACTTAGAAATATTTTGTGACATTTGTTTGTTTGTGTGTATGTTTATCCGGTTCGGTTCGGTTCTTCGGACTTTTGAAAAACCTGTAGCTGCACATTAAAATCGGCTTACTATATCGAAATGACTTTTCTCCCTTTTACCTTGAAATTTTTTAACTTACGTACAGCCATTTGAAAAACGCAGTAGTTCTGAGTGTTTAGGTCGCTTAATTTTTTTTCAAATCAGATTTTTACTCAATTTCTGAAAACTCCGTTACCAGAATAAAAATTGTGGGGAAATAACAAGTTTTAAATAAAAGTTTTTGTATTTTGTAATTTCTTATTTTTGACACGCTTTTATTATCTTTACCTGTATGTTTGCAGGTAGGTATGTATGTTTGTAACTGACTCCTTTGGACTAGATTTTGACCTACTTTAAACGAACAGATTTAATTTAAACTTTGTACACTTATCAAGAACCGGTGACAATACAATAATTTTCCAGGCGCACCCTTGGGGGTACTTCGGGGATCCGCTCCCCCCCCCCAAGCCTAAGAATTTTGCAAAAACGAACAAATTTAATTTAGACTTTGTATACACTATCAAGAACCGGTAACAACGCCAAGATTAATAATTTCGCAGACATTTTTCATATATTTGAGGAATAAAACAATAAAATAGGGTAAAATACGGCTTAATGAGGTCTCGCTCCCCTTTCCACAAGAAATATTCCTTATTAAGTTTTTATTGTTACTAGTATTATTGTGAAAATAAATCATCGGTATACTGGCAACATACACTAAGTCAAAAATTTAGTTTTGAGAAAATCGCATTTTAAGAAGTTTTGAAATTAGGAACAACATTTGAGACATTTGATTTCATTGAGAAACTCCTGAATTTAACATTATTTATGGATTGAATATTGGAGAACGTATGTAAGTACCTATGTAAAAAAAGTTATTTTTTGAGATTTTAGTAATATTTTATAGATTTTGTGAAGTCTGTGATTTAATGTATTTTTTAAATTTGGTTGTAACGGCCAGGTTTCACCATGGCTCAAAAACTAAAAAAAATGACTTTGAGTGTATTTTGCCAGTATACCGACGTAATATAGTTAATTAAAAAACACGATTTCACAGCACATTAAACTAAAAATTAAAAAATAAATATAGTTAAAAAAACTAAAAAACACGCTTCAAACTAAACAGTTAAAAATAATTCTTAATATTAGTTGAAAACAATAATGAACGAAAAAGACTAGTATTATTGTGAAAAAACGTCGGGCTCTCGATATACAAAGAAAATATGGCACAAAGCGCTCCACGATTTTAGCTCACACGACTACTATACTGTAGTAGTGTGAGTTTATATTTCTTTGCGTTTCAGCTGATTTTGAAACTTTTTTGTTGCGCCGTCTGTCTGTCTGTCTGTCTGAACCTTTCATTTTGAAATTTGTATTGGAGAACTTGGCTTTACTTTTATCTCAATTCTTTTTACGGAATGCCATTTTCGCGTACTTGGCTTTTTTTACATGAAATATTTTTGTTATGATTTCACTTCTTTTTTAAAGGAATTGGATAATACTTAATTTTTAAAGTAGTAAAATATGCGGAATATTGTTCAAAATTTTTGCAATACCTTACTTAAATTTTTGAGGTTTTTTTAATTTTTTTCCAAGGTTTTGTCGTAGTTCCCATCAGCCTTCCAAAGCTCAGCTCTCTAGCGTTTCTCAAAGTGCACAATGTTACTTTTACATGTATAGGGAAGGGAAATAAATTAAAATTGTCGTGTTTTTAAATTTTGTCCTATAGTTTTATCATAGTTCCTATCAGTCTTCCAATGCTCAGCTATCTAGCGTTTCTGGAAGTGGGTAATCTTACTTTTACATAACTTTACATTTATAGGGGAGGAGAGTAAATGAAAATATTGAACTTTTTAAATTTTTTCCCATGGTTTTATCATGAAGTTTTTAAATTTGTTCATATAGTTTTATCATATTGTCTTTCAGTCTTAAAAAGTTCAGCTCTCTAGCGTTTCTGGAAGTGGGCAGTGTTACTTTTACATAATTTTACATTTATAGGGGAAGGAAGTAAATTAGAATTTTGAAGTGTTTTAATTTTTTTCTATAACTTTATCATAGTTACTATCGGTCTTCCAAAGCTCAGCTCTCTAGCATGTCTGGAAGTAGGCAATGTTACTTTTACTTAACTTTACATTTATAAGGGAGGGAAGTAAATTAGAATTTTGGGGTGTTTTAATTTTTTCCTATAGTTTTATCATAGTTCCTATCAGTCTGCCAAAGCTCAACTCTCTAGCATTTCTGGAAGTGGGCAATGCTACTTTTACATAACTTTAAATGTATAGGGGAGGGGAGTAAATTAAAATTTTGGGGTTTTTTGATTTTCTCCTGTAGTTTTTTCATAGGTCCTATCAGTCTGCCAAAGCTCAACTCTCTATCATTTCTGGAAGTGGGCGATGCTACTTTTACATAACTTTAAATGTATAGGGGAGTAAATTAAAATTTTGGGGTTTTATGATTTTTCCCAGCGGTTTGGTCATAATTTCTATCAGTCTACCAAATTTCAGCTTTGTAGCATGTCTGGAAGTACAGTAGAATATTGATGATCTATACATGAGTGAGTCAGTGAGTGGCAATTTCGACGTTTTTTGAAATTTCGTAACTACTTTACTACTTTATGGAATTCCATGAAACTTGGAGGGGTTGTTAACTCCATGGAGATCTAAAAGATGGTTACGGCGCGCGAACTTGGCGAGGCACTGCCGTGCCCTCAGATCTACTTACCTTTAAATTCAATAATCTTTAATTAAAAACAAAAAAACACTTTGCCGGAACAGCTTTTGCTTGATTTCTGCCCGGGGTCACAAATAAAACGAAAACATAATTATGTAAGTGTGGATGTCACAGAGAGACAAATTTAAATCGAAGTATACATACTCAACTCAGCCCAGGGCTGGCCGATTGCGGATCGGCCATTTGCAAAAATAGAATACCTACAGGGGCGCCCACTACGGGGGTAGTAAGGGGCTAGGGCTAAGGTCACTCATCGTCAAGCAAGCTTTACAGGTAGCGAAGCCTAACTCTCATTTTATATTTTTTGGTTATAATTTTTGACATGTTTTCCTCGGTTTCGCATTGGCTGCTCGTTGTTATTTTAAAAATGTGGTTTTAACATAGTCTAAAGATCTATTTAATAATGATACAGTTTCAAGATAGTTTGCAGCATAACTTTTTAATTACATAAATATATATAGTTTAGGTACCTTCATACTGTGTAAAACAACATCTTCAAAATAAAACAGAACCGCCAATGCGAAACCGAGAAAAACATGTCAAAAATAATAACCAAAAAATAGAAAGCTTGACGTTAGCTTCACTTCCTATAAAGCTTGCCTTTACGATGAGTGTCCTTAGCTAGGGCACCTCCAAGATGCAAACAGGGAGGTGCAAAGCACCCCCAAGCATAGTCACAAAGAAACTGATTACTAATCGACTTTGCTCGGTACACAAAAAATGGCCGATATTCCAGTAAAATCTATGACTACAGGAACTAGATTTTAAAAAAAATCTAGATAATCTGGACTAGGTACTTACTTATGTTCAGCGAATTTTTGATAAATTATGTAGCTTTATACCTAGCTGGATATGTTTTATTTACTGACGCTGGCGCCACTTTGGCAGAATTAAGGCCCTTAATTATTATGCAAATAATATAAAATAAAAATATAAGATTTTCATTATTCAGTCTAGCAATTTATTCCCATTTTCTTTTCTTTTATATCTTAATTTTTTTCCAAATCGGCTAACCCATATGTTACTTTTTTTTAGGTACCTTAATTATTCTTCTGAATTTTTCTTATATGTGCTACTCCTTGGAAATAAATAAATAAATATATTAGAGGCGCAATTAGGTGGGGGGGGGGGGTTCTATAAAATCGGTTAAGCAGTTTCTGAACTCGTTTCCTTTACAGGGTGGGCCAAAAAAACCTGGACATTTTTTTTATTATAACTTTTGAACTATACAATCAATATTAATGGGACAAACTACACTTGCCAAAGAATTAATCAGAGTTTTGACTAATTTATCATTTTTTGTCTGCCATCTTAAAATCCAAGATGGCGGACGAAATTAAAATGTACCTTTGAAAGATGCTCGTTTATTCTTGTGTTGCGAATATGTTCTAATAATTTTTTTAAAATAGTAAGAAAGCTGCGTTCTTGCCAGGCACGACAAGGTACGATTCAGCAAAATTGGTTCAGTGGTTCTATAAAAAAATATTTTTGTTCAACCATTGTTTTGCATATTATACGATTGCTTGCCAATCATGTCTGCATTTATTTACTTATAAATTCATTACTACTGAACCGATGTTAGTGGAAATAAATAAGATCCTGGTGAGAATTGATTGCTTTTTTAAGATCATGATCAAAGTTATCGCCATCTTAAATTTTAAGATGGCGGATAGAATTATTCTTGCTTCTTTAAAATGGCGTGTTAATTCTTATTTTCCGAAAATGTATTAGATTTTTTTTAATCTATGAAAAAGCACTACTTTTTCCCCACACAACAAGGTAAAAATTATTAAAATCAGTGTGGTGGTTCTCAAAATATCTATTCTATCTTTGTTTCAACCATTGTTTTAGAGATTAAACGATTGTATTGCCAATCCTGTCTGCATTAATTTTCTTATAAATTCTACCAATTATAGTGAAACACAAAAAATCGTGGTAAGAATTGATTGCTCTTTAAAGATTATAATCTAAATTTGCCGCCATCTTAGAATTTAAGATGTCGGACAGAAATTGCCAATGCAATCGCATAACATGTAAAACAATTGTACAAAATCAGATTTTGTGAGAACCACAGATTTTATTAAATTGTACTTTATTAAGCGGGAGAAAAGTAGTACTTTCCAATAAATTAACAAAAAAAACTAAAACATTTTCGAAAAATAAGAATAAAAGTGCCTCTTTGAAGGATCAAGTATGGTTCTGTCCAACATCTTAACTTTTAGGATGGCGGCAAATTTCGATTATAACCTTGAAAGAACAATCAATTCTCACCATCATTTTTCTTATTTCACTAAAATCGGTTTGGTAATAATGATTTATAAGGAAATGAATGCAGACAGGATTGGCAATGCAATCGTATAATCTGTAACACAATGACGAAAACAGAAATAGGTTCATTGAGAACCAATACACCGATTTTGCTAATTTGTACCTTGCGTGGGAAAAGTAGTGCTTTTCTATAAATTAAAAAAAAAATCTAAAATATTTCCAAAAAATAAGAATAAACCCACCATTTTTAAGAATCAAGTATGATTCTGTCCGCCATCTTAAATTTTAAGATGGCGATAAGTTTTGATCATGATCTTTAAAAAACAATCAATTCTCACCAGCATGTTTTTTATTTTATCAAAGTCAAAGGTTCAGTAGTAATAAATTTGTAAGGAAATAAATGCAGACATGATTGGCAAGGCAATCGTATAATTTTCAAAACAATGGTTGAAACAAAAATATTTTTTTTAGAACCATCAAACCGATTTTGCTGATTCATACCTTGTGCGTGGCAAGAACGCAGCTTTTCTACTAATTTAAAAAAATAATTTAAACGTGTTTGCGACATAAGAAAAAACCAGCATCTTTAAAGGGTACATTTTAATATTGAGATTTTGAGATCGCTGACAAATAATTATAATTCAAAACTTTGATTAATTCTCTGCCAAGCGCAGTTTGTCCCATTAAAATCGATGGTATAGTTATAATGAAGAAAAATTGTGCGGTTTTTTTTTGGCCCACCCAGTATATATGTATTGGTTGATTTATAAGAATTCTAATTTAATTCAGCAGATTTTTTTTTGTAAAAAAATCACTGAATAGAGTTAAAAATATACTATTATAAATCAGTACATTTTGACGTAGCTAGATTAAAATTTAGCGCTCTTTTTACTCATCTGACTTTAACTACGTGGTAAAAAGGAGGACGGAGATAGCAATTCACAAATAGTATCAAGTCCCTATCCAAGTCCGTTAGTTAATTCACTTTTGCTCTGAGGTACATGAAGAAATATTTATTTATATTTTATATTTATGTTCCCAATAAGCTAGCTAACATTATTTATTATGCTAACATTTTTAAATATTTTTACAAAGATGCAAGTCAAGTGAATCGCTGGACCACATAGCAACAGGCGCCCCAAAATAAAAAATAAACCAAATTTAATTAATAAAATAGGCATAATGCAAGGTTGTCGCTTTGACGGATGTTACAAGTGCGTGCAATTAAGATAAAAATATACATTGGATGTCACAGAGTGATGAATATCAATTGGATCGATTCTTGAATATACTCGCGCCAATATACACGAAAATTTTGGCGTCAAAATTTTTTAAAAATTTTGCTGTATTCTTCATCAGACTCATGGTATGCTATGACATCCATTTAATTTAGGTACACCCGGGCCCTCCCCATCAGGACTGTACCAAAAACATGGAAAAACGTTGTGACATCCGAATTTGGATGTCACGGCGTCGAAGGATGTCACAAGATATCAAAAATTTTTACGCCTGGATGTCACAACGATCAGCGGATATATATATATATATATATATATATATATATATATATATATATATCGAGAAGCCGGAAGCTTGTTCCGTAAGCAAGATAAAAGGGTGGCAATAGAAACACTAGTACTTAAGTTGTGCGGCGCTTTTTTTATCAATAAAAAACTTGGCACATGCGTACAGCAGCTTATCAGTCATTTTGAGAGCATTTAGGCGTGGATAAGAAGATTTATTTTATTTAGGACACTAAACATTTATTTAACCCTTTTAAATAATGTAGCATCTTTACCCTTTGAGTGGCACCCAATTTTTATACTTTATGAATTTTTATTTAATTAATAAAATTAGAAAACTTAATTAAATTAGATTATTGTTGGTAATACTCCACGTTTTAAAATATATCAACATTTGAAGATATCTATGCCCATCTCTCATAAAAATTAATTATTAAGAAATAACCGTTTACAAAAAAATAACATCAATAAATTTGGTTTTTTTAACATTTTTTTATTCTCCTGTATTCCTGTCCTGTACAAGTATTTTCCTATTTAATTTATTCAATTAAATCTGAAAAATAAACATAGCACTGGCTATGTAAAGCATTGCTAATAAATATGTTATAAAGAAAATGTCTTTTCTTTAAATCGAGGAAAAAATCATGACTTTTTCTTACAAACCTGGGCGCAAAATATGAATTAAATTCATTAATAATATTCTACAAAACCTTAATTAAGGAAAACCCGAATTTAAGATTTTCATTAAATGAAATAAAAATTGTATACTTAAAATTTAAAAAACCTGTGATTGGTCATCCTTGGCATCAGAAAAAGCAACTACGTAAATACCATATCTGGATACGTAGCATAACTACTAGTAGATGAAAACGTCATGCAGAACATCACGCAGAACATTGTCGACTTATAGGTAGCACTGTAGGTTGGACCGTAAGAAGACCGTAGGATCATAGCACCGTAGGACCATAGCACCGTAGGACCATAGCACCGTAGGAGGACCCTATATTCGAGAGCATTTATTTAGTCTCTCATATTGATTTATTTTAGAATGTTAGTAGTTTTATTTTATTATTTAATTTAATAACCTTTTAATTAGCTTATCTTTTTTTATAAAGAATTAATATTTTTAGTTTTTTTTTATTGTCTTTTAACCAGAGTGAAGATTTTTTTGCTCGTTAAAACTGGAGAGAGGAGTGAAATGTTTTCATGCGCTGCGTTTATATAAAAATTATGATTAGAAAAATTGAAATTATTGAACTTACGATGTGAGCCAGTCGGTCTTCCTTCTTCTCTTCTCTTCTTGGGATCCCTGGGGAAGAGTCACAATTAATTTTCGATAGAAATGTAAAATAATTAGCGCCTGGAATGGCAAAAAACATCAGCAAAAAATTGAGCTGCACCACGCGACCGTATCCGTGTCAATATTTTATTGCAACTGATTTCGCGAAAAAAGCACAGCGACCGAGTTTGGATTAAATTCCGAACAAGGTGGCTGCTCAAAAAAACAAACTTAATAAAAAAAGCAACGAAAATTCAACACTCCCCAACCAAAAGGCGTTATAGCCTTTTGCAGGAAAAAAATTATTAAAATAAAAAAAATAAAAAAAAGTATCCAAAAATTCAAGGAAAAAAAATAAACCCAATAAGTTTAATTAAAAATTTTTAATTTAGGAAAAAAAAATGTTTTCCAGAGGAAGATTAAATTTCCCAATTTATAACTATATGTAAGACAAACACACTAGAAACAAAAAAAATCGGTAGGAATTCACTTTTCTACAGGTAAAAGGCATAGTTTAACCAATGGACGTTCCAGCGTGCCATTGGCCGTTTTAAGCGTGGCAATGCGTGCTATGCCGTCTGCACCATATTTTAGCGATAAAATACGACCAAGAACCCTGAGTGGGGGGCAGGTTGTCAGATTTGATAACAACAAGAGTGCCTATTTGAGGCTGAGTGCCTTGGTCGACCCATTTGCTTCGTTGCTACAAAGTATGCAAATACTCGACATGCCAGCGTTTCCAAAACTCTTGGTGCAGACGCTGTAGCAGCTGCCATCGAGATAAGCGGTTATAAGAAACAGAGGTCATATCGGGAACTGGCAGAGCAGACACAGGCTCCATATTTAAAAAATGGTTTGGGGTTAAAGCGTTAATGTCATTGACATCAGAGGACATCGCTATTAAAGGACGACTATTTATGACGGCTTCAATTAATGTCAAAACAGTCAAAAACTCCTCATATGTAAGGATTTGATCACCGATTACACGTTTTAAATGCGTTTTAACCGATTTAATTCCTGACTCCCATAATCCCCCAAAGTGAGGGGCAGATGGAGGGTTAAAGTGCCATGCAATCGATTCTTGAGCTGTAGCTTCTTGCATAAGCTTAATTTGCCTATTAGATCCAATAAAATTCGAACCTTGGTCGCTGAGTAGTACGTTAACTCCACGTCTCGCTTTAAATCTTTGGAGGGCAGCTAAAAATACTTCGGACGAAAGGTCACTAGCTAGTTCCAGGTGAACTGCGCCAGTACTATAACATTTAAACAGGACTAAATAAGCTTTGCAAGTTCGAAGCCCTCGGTAGCGCGCGGCCGATAAGACGATTTGAAAGGGTTCTCCAAAATCAACGCCTGAATGAGAAAAACTCTTTAATTGGGAGAGACGCGTGAGAGGCAAATTTCCCATTTGAGGCTCATAATTTTTCGGATTAAGTCGCCAACAATTTAAACACTTACTTAAGACCGTTCTTTCTTTGGCGACAAAATCCAAAATCGTTGCGCTAAAAGAAACTCTAAAGTGCGGAGCCCTGCATGTAAATGTATTTTATGATAATACTCAATGATAAGCGTGGTCAGTCTAGATTGGCGGGGTAACAAAACTGGGTGTTTAGCCTCATATGGCAATGTTGAGAATTTTAAGCGACCACCAACCCTTAAAAGGCCAGTTTCATCAACAAAAACATGTAATTTTTTGAGGGGCTTGGAAAAACCTTGTTTGCTATTTAAATCATTTTTAAAATAGGTTTGCTGAGTATATAAAATCAAAAAATGTAAGGCATCATTTTTTTCAATCAATGTAAAATAACCTACTCGTTTAGTAGTTCGATTTCGTGTATTAAAAATAAATCGTAAAACGATGCATAAAACATCTAACAATTTCGAAAAAGACGAATAATAATTTAAAATAGATTCCAAAAAATGGTCACTCTGCGTTACAATTAAATTGAGCGTACGTGCTTCCGCGGATGCCATAGTAGAAGCACCAGGCACAAAAATCGGCCAAGTTGCGTGCGAATCTAACAAAAAAGTGAGGCCTTCAAACCATTCATTTAGCGACAAAAACTCTGATGGGAAAATGCCTCGACTACCCGAATCAGCGATATTTAATTTTGTGTTAATATAAAACCAAAATTCAGATCCTAATTTTTCATGAATATATGAAACTTTATTACTCACGAAGTTATGCCAACGGCTCGGATGCGATTTTATCCAGCATAGGGCTATTTGTGAATCTGACCAAGCACAGATTTTTCGAAAATTCAGCTTGTAAATTTCAAGAACATAGGAAATCAATTTTGCGAGTAGCACGCATGCGCAAAGTTCAAGTCGTGCAATGGTGCATTTTTGTTTCAATGGGGCGACTTTAGTTTTTGAGATAATAAATTTTAGAGTTACTAAGTTCTCACAATCAAAACTACGCAGGTATACTACGGCGCACATGCCTCTTTCGCTGGCGTCACAAAAACCATGTAACTCAAATTTTTGAGCCTGGTCAGGTAAAATTCTACGAGGAATTTCTATTTGAGACAAAAGATGTACCTTAGATAAAAACTTTTCCCATAATCGAATTATTTCCATGGAAGGCTCGCCGTCCCAACCAACTTTATCTTCCCATAATCTTTGAATAAGGTATTTTAGAAAAAAAGCTACTAATGCAAGACAGCCGAGCGGATCAAAAATACGGGCTAAAATTGATAACATAGACCGTTTGGTGCATGTAGATTGTTGGGAGTTCACCAAAAATTTAAAACAATCCACGGTAGGGTTCCATTGTAAGCCAAGAATTTTTAAAGAGACATCATTGAGGTCATCGGATTCAAAAGAAAGCGGATTACTACATAAAAGTGTGGGTGAAAAATGCGATAAAAGTGAGGGTTCGTTACTGGACCACTTCCGTAACTCAAATCCACCCCTTTGAAACAAAGAAATAAGTTTATCGCGCAGAGACTCTGCGCGTGCGTAATCAGATGCCCCGGAGCAGATATCGTCTATATAGGTGTCATTTTTAACCGCTTCGGCGGCTAATGGAAAATCTTTACCATCAGTGTTAGCTAACTCAATTAAAACGCGATTAGCTAAAAAAGGACTACAACTTAGTCCATAAACAACAGTTTTTAAATAAAAATCTTGGGGGTCATCCCTAGGGTCAAACCGCCAAATGATGCGCTGGTAAGTCCAATGCTCAGGCGTCATTAAAATATTTTTAAACATTTGCTTTACGTCGGCGCAAAGTACATATTTATGTAACCGAAAATTTAATAAAATCGTTACAATATTTTTCTGTAATTTGGGTCCCTTTAATAAACAAGAGTTTAAACTTTGATTGGCAACAGTAAAACTTCCATTAAAAACGACGCGTAAACGCGTTGTGCAACTTTCAGGGCGCAAGACGCAATGATGCGGAATCCAAAAAGAATTTGACGTAAAGGACTGGTCTTGAACTGGTTCCATATGTCCTAAATTTAAAATATCGCGAATAAAATCCCGATATTCTTCATACAACTCCGGAGTTTTTAAAAGACGACGTTCAAGCGAAAAAAAAACGATTTAAAACGACTTCCCTACAACCAGGGAAACTAGGCGAATTAATTTTAAACGGGAGCGAAACAACGAATATTCCCGTCGAAGTGCGCGACAAAAATTTTTTCTGCGAGAGAGTCTTCGGGCAAAACACAAATTTTAGTAGGCACGGATTCCAACTCCCAAAATCGTTGTAAAACCATCTCTAGCGGGGGTTGTGACGCGTCAGAATTAATAGTCAAAAGCGAGATTGGCGAATTATTTGCGTTCCTAACGGCCATTCACCCCAAAACAATGTAACCAAAGATAGTTTTTATCGCGACCGGTTGTTGGTCATCTGAGCCGTAGATACAATCACCCTGTAAAATTCGACCAAAAGAATCAGCTCCTATTAAACAATCAACCCTGGAAGGGATATGAAAATTGGGATCAGCAAAGTTCAAATTTAGAAGGTGCGGCCAATTGTCTTTACATAGTGGTATGGAGGGCATGTGTTCACTAATTTTATTTACAACAACAGCCTCGGTATTTAAATAAAGATTATTTCTTTCGACTGGCTTAAAACAAATATTAACTCGCCCATTGCTAATGGACGTTTCCATGTCTCCCAAGCCCCTAACTTGTACAGAAAAATTTTCCTTAATTAATCCCAAGCGACTTACTGCCTTTTGAGTGATAAAATACATCATTGAGCCGCAGTCAATAATGCAGCGAAAAATTTGAAAATGCTCAAACTTATCTTTTATCGCGATAAGAGAGGTAGCCAATAAAGTTGCTGTTCCCTGTGATTGCAAGGAATAGGTATTAATTGAGGTAGAGGTAGAGGGTTGAGTGTTCATATGTGGATTTTGCCCATTTTCCTCCGTCTGGGGGTTAGTAAGAGGGAGTGCGTTTTGACTTGCAGGTAAAGTGGGAACCCGAGATGAACCCCTTTCAAAGTGAAGTAAACTATGATGTAATTTTGAGTTACATTGTCGACACGATTTGGTTGATTTACAGGTACGAATTTCGTGAAAACCACTACTCAAACAATTAAAACAAATTCGTTTTGATTTACAAAAATTGTGGCGTTCAAATGGGGTTTTATTTAAAAATAAAGGGCACTGATACAATTGATGATAAGCGAGCGGGTTACATAATAAACATCTAACAGCGACCGCCATGGACGGGGTTTGTGGAAAATACTGCGATGCGGGTGGGTTGCGTTGATCCACGAAAAAACTTGCGGTACTTTCAGTACTTCTATAATGGGGTTTAGCGTGCGATTTTTATTTTTGGGGAGGTTTTGAAACAGGGGTTGATTGATTTGTCATTTGGAGTGTATCATAAACAATACAATATTTTGTTAGAGTGTCTATCAACTGACGATAAGAAGGAATCGTGTTGGAGCCATGTTCCAACTCAAAGCGCGTGGCCGTAGCAGTATCCAAACGTTTAAGTACCATCATAATAAGAGGAAAATCCCAAGCGTCCGTATCATAACCTAACTTTTTGAGAGCGGCCAAATTTTCCGAGTACGTGTCTATTAAGCTGCGAAGCGAATTGGAGTCGTCCGGTTTAATTTTTTCAAAATTCTCTAAAATTGACCAGTGCGACTGCGCAATAAGACGAGGGTTAGAAAATCTCTTTTTTAATGCGTCATAAGCTATGGGATAATTATACTCGGTCAAGGGTAGAGCCGACACTACCGATTGAGCGGTTCCTAACTAATCAAATATTGAAATTTTTCCCGATTAGAAATAAAACTCACATTGTGCACTAGAGAGTCATAAATATCTAGCCACGATTGGAAAAACTTGTAGTCACCGTGAAAACTAGGCACCGAAAGTTGAGCTAATTTTGGCGCAAAAAAGTTAGGACCGGAGTGCAAAAATGTACTTTGGTTCATAGCTTGGTTTGGAGCTACGCTACTGCGGCGATTTGCAGGCAAAGAAAAATTTATAGGCTGATCTTTGTCAAACAAATCGCGCATTAAACTTTCAACATTTAAATCGCAATCAGGTAAATTTAAAATGGCGGACATGACATTTTGATGGTGTTTTAAAAAATCCTTCTTCACGTCTTCAAGCTCTAAACCGCGAACCTTAAATAAGCTATGTAGGGAGGAGTCCTGTTTAGCCCTTCTGGCTAAGTCCAGGACAATGGCGATCTCACTTAGGCAAGAAACTCTATTAGCTTTATGTTTTTTCAACTTAGCTAAAACCGCAGGAGTTGCCATGACTAAGCGAACAAATTTGTAAAAAAAATCTCTACAAAAAAAGTTAAAAATATGTCTGCTTTACCAAAACCTATATGCCCTTTTTGCACAAAAAGCAAAGTATCTATCAACAAACAATCTCTTAAATTAAAATTGCGTGTGTTTGCCTTCCACAAGTAAAATCTTTTTTAATTTTATTGTAAACAACAACAAAATAAATTTAAAATTTTAACGATTAAAGTTTAAATTTGATAAAACAATTGCTCGTGACTGATATAAAAACAACAATCTGAGAAAAAAAGGAAGTCCCAACCTACAAATCTGGCTCACAAAAAATACAATGCGGTCATGAAAAATTCAAATGAATAGACAAAAACAATGTCTTCGAGTGCTCGAGCCAGTCCGCTAGATGGCGCAACAACTTGTAATTCACTCGCATTGCACTGCCGCGAGTAATTCATATATAGGAGTTGATTTTGGTTAAAATTGGCTTACCTGGGTTTGCTGTTCTCTACTGATGACGTGAAACACACAGAAACGTACGTCTAGAGATTCAACCTTGTGTAAGTAGGAAAACAACCAAAATCAACTCTTCCCTCTCCTTCTGACACTCGCAAGTTAGGCACACATACCTTTGTGTGAAGTATAAAATTCGTTTTGATTTTAATGTCTAGGAGCTCATATTCGGAAAGAAGGACCATGAAGATTTTTTGCTCTTCAAAACTGGAGAGAGGAGTGAAATGTTTTCATGCGCTGCGTTTATATAAAAATTATGATTTGAAAAATTGAAATTATTGAACTTACGATGTGAGCCAGTCGGTCTTCCTTCTTCTCTTCTCTTCTTGGGATCCCTGGGAAGAGTCAGTCAGTCGTCACAATTAATTTTCGATAGAAATGTAAAATAATTAGCGCCTGGAATGGCAAAAAACATCAGCAAAAAATTGAGCTGCACCACGCGACCGTATCCGTGTCAATATTTTATTGCAACTGATTTCGCAAAAAAAGCACAGCGACCGAGTTTGGATTAAATTCCGAACAAGGTGGCTGCTCAAAAAAAAAACTTAATAAAAAAAGCAATGAAAATTCAACACAGAGTAAATATCTTATTTTTACCAAAATTTTCTTTATTGTTTTTTTTTTAACCCAGAATTAAATTTTATTCATAATTTAAAAGAATTTATTTTAATTTTTTATTTCTTAACTCACCTCTATTTTGAGGGAATATCCAAAAAAATGACAGCCATCTCAACATCCTCAAAACGCAGCCAATCTGAGTTTAGACCAAAAATATACATCAGCCATCGTGGAAGAACAAATGGCGAAGGGATTGAGCCCTTAAAGAAAACGAAACCTTAAGGGATGGCTCGAATATTTTGAGATTTGATTTGAGGTACATGATTTATCAGATGGAAATAAAATATAAAGAAACTTACGGTTTTCAAAATCAGATCCAGGAAATCCTTAACACTCCAAACTCAAACACCACAAGAAGTTTTAATAAAAAAATGGCGACTTTTCGCATTAAAACATTGTTTTTAAAAAAAATGCTATATTTATACGAAAAAGTGATCGCCCCGAATCGAAAATCTGCTGAAAAATCCTGCTTGCACAAAGCAAAGGTGGGATGAACCAGCAACTCGCCAACGAAACTCTGTCAGCGGTTGATTTCACTGTTTTGGGTATTGATTTGTTTGGTCCACTACAAACATTCGATGCGCTATAGAACTGCTTAATACCAATATCGCACGGAGTTGTATGATATTAAAATAGGTACCTACTACGTGTTTAATTAAAACTGTTCAAACTTTTAATTGCCAAGAAAGATTACTATATACATAGGCAAAAGAACATGTAGCATTTACAAACTTAAAATATGAAAAATAAAATGCTACACTGCACCCCCCCTAAAAAAAAATATTTTGGCTGGATTAATATCAAGGCAAAATATTTGACTCAACAGTTTGGAAATCATACTTAATTTCTGTTCTTGAAGAAGCAGTAAATTATAATTCTTCAGAATACTTTCTACATGAAATCTAACATATATAAATATCATTTTAGTTATAGTATTTACTTATATAACCTTAAGAAAACTAAATATTTATAACGATTTAGCATGATATAATTTTTTTTATTTTTTTATTTATTCAGCATGGAGGCGATAACTAACGTGTATCAAACGTCCAAAGGACTCACAATCGGTATGTCATAATCAGTTAATTCAAAATAGGTAGGTCTAATCCACGCTTAAATATCAAGTAAAATCATCAAGAATTTATTATAATACCTATACGATTTGGTATGTATAAAAGTTTTATTGGTTTGGTTGCAACCTTGTTCAATCATTTAATTTAAATTATTGTGCACTTTTTATTTATTTACATTTAGAGAATTCTCACATATAAATCTAACCTAAATCTAATTGTCATCCTCATCGTTAGAAGACTCTTCAGATTCTTCTTCACTAGATGACAGGGAATATTCATGAAATGGTTTTAGGTCTTTAATATGCCAAACTCCAGCATAACTACCATTTTCGTTTTCTAAATCGTAAGTAAGGCCACTGCCTCTTTTATTTTTAACTATACACAAAACATACTTAGGAGCTAACTTTGCGGCAAATTTATCAACTGCTTTAGAGAGTACTTTGTTTCTTTTCCAGACACGGTCACCGACCTCAAAAGTAACATCTCTTCTTCGCAAATTGTATGCCTTCGCATTGCGCTCGTACGCCTTATGCAACTTATCCCTAACCTCTATATACACATCATTCATACCTCCTAAATTTTTCACATATTTATCTCTATCTCCAGGTATGATAACAGAATTTTTCTCAAATTTACCATACACATCACCAGCTAAAGGAATGTGTCGTCCAAAATTCAAGAAAGCTGGTGTATAACCAGTAACTTCATGTTTATGGATTGGCGAATTTTCGCTATTTCTTTATCCCAATTATCATGTTTATCAATATAACATCTTATAGTTTGTCCCACTGTCTTATTATTTCTCTCAGCATGATTAACCTGAGGAGTATAAAGAGCTGTATACCAACGACGTTCAATTTTATACTTTTCACACAATAACTGAAAGGATTTTGACCTAAATTGAACACCATTATCACAAATTAGAATATTTGGTACTCCATATACTAGGAAAACTTCATTTTCTAAAATCTTTGCAATTTTTGGACCTTTAGAGTCTCTTAAGGGAAATGTAAGTGTATACTTGCTAAAGAAGTCTGAGATAACTAACATCAATAACAAAAGGTGTTTCCTAATTTACTTCTAGGTAAAGGACCAACTAAATCTATGCAAAGACATTCAAATGGATAATTTAAATTTTTTTATTTTCCAAAAAAACCCATTCTAGCGGTATTTGGATGTTTTTGTGCACCGCACGTTCTGCATGATTTACAATATCTTAGGATATCTCGCCTCATCTTGGGCCAGTAGAAATGTTCCTGTACTCGATTAAAAGTTTTAAAATAGCCAAAATGTCCAGATGTTGGAGGATCGTGACATGACTTTATTACGTCAAGACGTTGTAGTTTGGGAACTAAATATTTCCAGTCTGGTAAAATGGTTTGAACCGGACACTTAGTCGGAATGAACTTATACACTAAATCTTGTTCTACCTTCCACTGTGGATATTTGTCAGGATCTTGAATAATCTTGGAACGTAAATCAGAATACCAGGAATCAACTTTCTCAACATTTATCTGCAATAAAGCCACCTCTGGGACTTCATCATTACCATGCATTCTGGATAACGCACCTGGTACGACATTATCAGAACCTTTACGATGAACAAGATCAAAGTTATGTTCTCTTAACTTCACACTCCATCTAGCTAATTTCCCAGTAGCATTTTTCATATTTGATAACCACAATAATGAGTAACAGTCCGTAATAACAGTAAATTTCTTAGAACCCTCAATATAACAACGAAAACGATCTATGCTAAATATCACAGCCAAACATTCCTTTTCGACAGTACTATAGTTACGTTCAGTTCTAGATAGACTTCTGCTAGCATAAGCAATCACTCTCTCAGAACCATCGATCTCTTGAGTCAAAACTCCACCCAAACCTGTATTAGATGCATCACACATGAATAGTAAACTTTTTCTCAAAGTCAGGTTGACACAAAATAGGAGCTGAAACAAGTAACTGCTTGATCTTAATAAATGAATCTTCGGCAGCATCAGTCCAAGTAATTGGTTGATTTTTCTTTTTGCCTTTAAGAAGATCATTGATAGGTGACATAAGAGTCGCAAAGTCCTTTATAAAACGCCGAGCTACAAAGATCTGTAAAACGCTTGATTTCTGTAGTAGTCTTCGGACGTGGATAGTTCACCATCGAATCAAATTTCTGTGGATCGGTTCTTAAAGAATTAAAGCCTACTATAAAACCAAGGAACTTTAAAGAGGTTTTGAAGTATTCACATTTTTCCATGTTTATAGTAAGATTAGCAGTTTGTAATTTACGTTTTACATCAGAAAGTAGCTTTAAATGTGACTCAAAATCACTAGAGCTAAAAGTAAATCATCAAGATACTTAAAGACACTGTTGCCAAACCCTGGACCAAAGGTTTCGTCAACTAACCTTTGTTGTGTCTGTGCAGCATTACATAAACCAAATGGAACCCGATTAAATTGGAATGAACCTCTTCCAATTACGGAAAATGCCGTTTTAGGTTTAGACTGATCATCGAGAGGAATTTGCCAGAATGCCTTACGCAAATCAATTGAAGAAATATATTTTGCATTTCTTAACAAACTTAACATCTGATTTATATCTGGTAAAGGATATGAATCATGAACAGTAACTTCATTTAAGGCTCTACCATCAAAACATAGCCTAACCTCACCACTAGGCTTTTTAACTAATAATATTGGGCTACACCAAGGACTGTTTGATGGTTCTATAACCCCTAATTGTAACATTTCGTCAATTTCATCATTCAGTATTTTTTGCATGTAAGGAGACATAGGATATGGAGGTCTTCTAAAAGGTTTCGCGTCCCCAGTATCAATATTTAACTTCATTAAATGAGTACAGCTTAATCTTGACTTACTAGAAATATCCTGAAAGGAATCAAGGACAGCCTGAGCTTTTGCGCGATCTGTTTCATTAAAAGATTCCAAAGAAAATACATTTTGGGCAAAATCGATATGCTTATATTCTGAAATAACGCTTAAATCGTTCTCATAAAGTTTGCTCTGAACATGCCAACTATTGTTTCGAAAATCTACAGAAATCTGGAATTTCTTCGCAAAATCACAACAAAAAATAAAAGAGTGAGCGACTGTAGGAACTGCCAGAGCTTTTACAATATTGCATGTTTGGCCAATACATATAGGTAAATCTACCTCGCCTTGAACAACTTGTCGAGAACCATCAGCAGTAGAAATATTATTCTATATCGAGGGATGAATTTTTAAATTAAACTTCTTTAAAATTTCTAAACCAGAAGATCCAATGCAAGAATTTGTTGCACCACTGTCAAAAAGTACAGTTATCTCCTGATCGAACAATTTAATTAAAATATAGGGTCTATTATCTAAAGGCTTATTTACAAATAGTGGAGATAAATATGTAGTTTTATCCATACTAGACTTAAAAAAATTTGAAGCATATTCTTTCCAATGTTTCCAATCTGAATCACTAAAATAACTTTTATTTAATATTTTACGCTGAGAATTTGTGACCACTGTAGTACTAAATGTGCGTCGGCCACGAAACCGCAATCTAGTATTTAGTTTTTTGAACAATTTACTTTGTTTTTTTGTCCCGTCATTCATTTAAAACAAAATTGCTGACGTTGCTTTAAAGTACAATTCGTAAAAACATGATCGGGAAGACCACAGTTCCAACAAACAACCGATTTAGAATTATTGTTTTGCGTTTGTTCATTTATTCTATCATCAGATGAAATGCCTCTACTATTACCAGATTGATGAACCCTACTAGTACTAGCAACATTATTATCCACAACTTGATTTTGAGAAGAATTTAAATTTTGTCTATTTCTTGTAAAGTTATTAAATGGTTTTCTGTTATTTTGGTATTTATCAGGTAAATTTTGCTTAAAATTTGGTTTATTAAATTTATTTTTATTGTAATGAGATTGTTGTTGATTTTGATGAAACGATTTTTCACTAAAATCATCGGCTGAATAGCTAGCAACATTAGAGATAGTTTTATCTTTAACAATACCTGATACATCTAACCTCCTACATATATCTATCAACTCTTCAATTGAGCCGATATCTTTTAGAGCCAACTGACTAACATATTCAGGAATAAGATTTTGCTTACGATACTTAATTTTCATTCAAGAGCATTCATATGTGCAACATAAATATGAACTGATTCACTATATTTTTGCCTTCTATGTTTAATTTTCTTCCAAATATCTTCATCAGTTTCATCAGAAAGAAAATCTTTTTTTAGTCTTTCAATTAAAGATTCCCAATTATCAATATGAGCAATATCTTTCACACTCTTAAACCAAATAAATGCGTCTTCTACAACAAATTCAACAGCTGAATTAAATAATTCTTCATTTGTGATTTTACGAGAGACAGACAGTTCAGTCACCCGCTCTAAAAATGTAAAAACCTGTTTTTTACTTCCATCAAATTTAACACCCCACTCTGCAATGGGTATGGACTTACCAGAACAACTTACCGCCGGAGCTTGTACGTTAATCACTGGAGGTGTCAATGTTCCTCGAGGTGGAAAAAGTGAACGTCGATTAAAAGGAGTAGCTTTCTCAACTAAGTAATCTTCAAGTCTCAAATAAGTAGCCTTAATCTCAGCTTTGAAATTCTCAACTTCTTCAGAATTACCTTTTTCTTCATCGTCAGTTACGGTAATGATTACCTTAATTCGCTCGGTACGCTTCGCAACATAAGCAATACGCGACATAATTCCCAAATACGCATGATCCTCAATAGTACCTTCAAAATCTTGAATAGCCTCAGATATAGAGTTTAATGATTTATTTATATCGCGTTGTTCTATATCAAAAGAAATTTAAATAATTTATCTACCCATGAGTCTGGTTTATCTTTCTCTTTCGCAAGAATCCTATTTAATGTTTTTCTTCGTTCGGTAAGCGATGCGTGGTTCCTGTTTTTCTTATAGTTGATTCATAGTCAACTTCATAATCGAGTAAATGATTTTAAAATTTAAAATCTATTTTTGTCCTAACCAAATTAAATTAATTAAAATTTTCCTCAAAATGTCCTACAACCTTGCACGTGATTAAAAATGTCAAAATAGAGAGCCCTACCAAGTCATTTGCCAAAACCTACTAAGTATTTAATCATAAACATCGCAATAAAATGTTCCGTTTAACGTAAAAATTATTCTTCTACGTATGTTCAAAATTTAAAAAAATTTCATCAAAATGAAATTATTAAGTCGATAGAATTTTGAGACTTTGAAAAAATTTCTGAAAAGTAAGGAGCGAAAATTTTTACAAGTGTCAAAATGAAAACTATTCTTAAGTATTTAATCATGCCTATAAGCCGCAATAAAATGTTCCGTTTAACGTAAAAATTATTCTTCTACGTATGTTCAAAATTAAAAAAAATTCATCAAAATGAAATTATTAAGTCGATAGAATTTTGAGACTTTGAAAAAATTTCTGAAAACTAAGGAGCGAAAATTTTCACAAGTATCAAAATGAAAATTAATCTAAGTCCAGAAAATTTTGAGACTGAAAATTTTCGACTAGAAATGAAATTAGTATCAATTGACTGGAAAATTTCTAAACTGAACCAATATAACTAAAAGTTTCTTTTTTTCTTTAAGTCTCACAAGACCTGTACAATTTTTAGAATTATTGCACCCTTAACTGTTTATCCACTACCTACTTCTGTTTAATGCACAGGGGTTGAATTAGAAAACATTTGTACCATAGGAATACATTTATGTCTATAGGTAAAAATCTATTTATTGGGAGATAGGTAAGTATCTATAATTAAAAAAACAGCTGACTACAAAATAAACTTTAAAGTAGATGTTTTGTAACTTATTTTAAATTATTTTTTAACTTAAAAAATATTATGCAAGTTAAGTTTATTTTTTTATAAATTAAGGTTTAGGTCTTGTATAGCAGTGTTCGCCAGCTTTTGGTTTTTTGTTTCTCTCGTATCTCGGTGGATGGCGCCTCTTGCTATAGTTCGCTCACTAATTACATTTAATTAGAGACAAAACCATCTGATTAACTTCGCAAGATTTGTCACATTGACCAGCGGTGTTCTGAGGAGTCCCATAAGGACGAAACGGTTAACTGTCAACACTTATTAGGTGTCCATTAGATCTTGGACCCCCGTGAGGTTAAGCTTTCAGGCTACCCACGGAAAAATATAAGGGAAACAAAAAACTCCTTTTTGCCCGAGTAGCCACGAAACTTGTTTGATTTTTAAATTCACGGGTATGAGATTCCACGTTTGTTAGTATTATTTGGCTTGAAAGTTCCGTTGATTGACGCTCACTGTCTTGAAGACGGGTAAAAATGCAATCTGTGTTGATCCGGCCTGAAAGACAAAGAGCTGTCGTAGGTCACGGACTATAAGTTGTTTTCTTTTATTTGCATTCGATCTTTTCATTGATCGATATTGTATAGTAGTGTTCGCCTGCTTTTGGTTTTTTGTTTCTCTCGTATCTCGGTGGATGGCGCCTCTTGCTATAGTTCGCTCACTAATTACATTTAATTAGAGACAAAACCATCTGATTAACTTCGCAAGATTTGTCACATTGACCAGCAGTGTTCTGAGGAGTCCCATAAGGACGAAACGGTTAACTGTCAACACTTATTAGGTGTCCATTAGATCTTGGACCCCCGTGAGGTTAAGCTTTCAGGCTATTTTATAAAAAATATTCTTATTCTGTTTTGTGCAATATAAATGCACAATTATGTAGTTAAATTTTAAAAGATGTGTGTATTTTTTTGTACATTATAGTGTTATATTTTGCTGTAAAATTATTATTTTTACCACAAAAAATATATATTATATATATTATATATTTTCCAATAATTTTTTAGTTACGCCAAAATTGTACAATTTTGTGCATATATTTCCTACAATTTTATGTAAAAATAGTTAAAAATATTAAATTTTAACATAATATTCTGTAGTTTTCTTTAACAATTAAATAAAGAGTATCCCTGAATGTGTACACATTATTGTAGATGTGATTTTTTTTATAGTTTGTTAAAATTGTCACGTTAACTTATAATTTTAACTGCAATTATATATGATTTTGCATTTTGTTTTAATTTTTATGTATATTTTTTTAAAAACGCTTTATTATTTTTTATGACAAGTACACAATGTTGAATTTTTATTTGACAACAAAATACCAAACTAAAAAATCACTTGTTAAAAATCTTTTTTTTCGTTTTTCTTATATTTATGAGTACAAACAATTTTAACACATTAGTTTTTTAAATTATTTAACCAATAGTATTATGATTAATCAATTTACCTGAACGTGTAAAATATATCTATCTAAAGATTCTTGTTTGCTATGGGCTTCCATCGTTCGATTTTCCCTTGTTTGGGAATTGCAAGGAAGGCAGCGAAGACAAAATAGCTGCTTGTCAGCTAAAAAAAATAGAACTAAGTTTAACGAACATTAAAGGATTTCTATGTAATAGTCAAAATATTCTGACTGACATTTTGATAATCTTTAAATAAAGGTTACAGTCTTGTAGATACTGTGGACTTCTAATTTACCAATTTTTAGTTAATCAAAAATAGTGTTGCAAAAATTATCATTTATCTTCGTCTGGTTTATGGAAATCCTTTTAACCCGCTGTATCTGATCTTTGGAAAATTGATGAGCCTTTGATTTTAACAGCACCCAAAGTTTTGAACAAACTTCTGCACATTTGTCAAAACACTGGTTTTCCGGATATGCCATTGCAAAATCGTTCGAGCTAAAAAATATTTTTTTTTTGTTTAAGTGCAGAATTTTAGTATCGGCCGTTATAAAAAAGCGCAGTTTAGATCAAAAATAGCTTAAACGAAGAGTAACAAGCTAAAATTTTGAAAATAGTTTTATTTGGTCAAGACGCCCAATTTTTTATCTGCGAAAATTCTTGAAAGTGATTCCTAAGAGAGTGCACGGACGCAGAAAGGTTTCGAGCTTCGGACTGGCTAAACTAAGCCAATTTTGGGGACAATGATGTCATTTACTTTCAAACACATTTTTTAAATCACAGGAAAAAAATCGGTTACTTATCTTTACTGTTACTTTTTTATCTTGTAATTTATAAGATGAAAAAAGTAACCGAAAAACTCTTAAATATATTTTGCACTTAAAAAAAAGAAATTGTCTTACACAATGTTGAAAAATTTTGAAATGCTAAAAAATTCGCCTAATTGTATAAAAATTAATAAAATTTACACACTTAACTAACGATTAAAACAAAAAAGGAAACAAAAAATGCAAGAAAGGGAACGTCAATTCAGGATTTTTGACCCCCCTCGTATGCATTTACAAGAAAAAACACATTAAAAAAACATTGTATAACGCAAGATAAAACCCCTTCTTCCCCCCTAGATCATTACGTAATTTGAGGACAGGCCCAAATCACTGAAAATCTTTGCAAAATTGTTTGAAAAGACACAAAATATAAAGTATGAAATTTAGTACTCAAAAAAGTGACACATATTGTCTTGCACACTGTTGAAAAATTTTGTACAATTCTTGGAAAATTTTGCACCATTGTATAAAAGCTAACAAAATGGCAGAATGCGCTTTCTTAATGGTTTACAAAAAACGATGAAAAAATGCAACAAATTGTTGAAAATTTTTGAAAAATTGTTTAAAATTCTTAAAATTATTAAAACAAAATAGCATGGATTGCACTCTGGGATGCATTTTACGCTCTACAATAAAAAGTATTTTTTTAAATTGTTGAAAAATTTTGCACAATTGTTGAAAAAGGAAGCAAAATGGCGAGATGTTGTACTTGATGCACAGTTGTTTTCAACTTTATTTCTATTATAGTTTTCTCAGCAAGATCCAACAAATTTACCTTTTATTTAAAATTTAACACTACCTACCTATATAGTTCCATTTTCTTTATTATTATTATTCCAAAGTAAATGGATCAACTATACTCAAAAGCTTGGGTAGACCTATGTGTAGTAATTTACTTACCCGGAAATCTCTCTTTGAGGACTGCAAGTAGCCACCTGTCAGGTAGTATTAGTGCAAACTACCTTAAGATTTACTGTAGTTAAGTTAATGTTTAACCAGGGCTATCAAAATGGACGGGCCACGATCTTCCACTTTGTTGACGTCACATCCGGGGCTGATTTTTTTTTGATGGTCACGTTACGACACAGCTGAGTTGGAATGACGTTTCATGGATATTTGATTTTTTTTTAATGAAGCCGTTTTTGAGATTGTTTTTACTTTATTCTGGCAGAACAATTTTTTTTAAATGTATAGAAAGCCCTAATTTTTCATAGCCGCTTCATTAGCTCACACAAAAATTAAGTTTAAAGCAGAAGCGAATGTGACAATCACATATGACAAAGTCAAATACATGTCAAATATAACAGTTGGCATGTGGTACATGGCGGGTAATTTGAATTCAAAATAAGGAATGCTAAATTTTGAAGATTTTAACCTTTTAATCATGTTGCTTCCTTACCAACTATTGGTGGAATATCGGGATGGTGTCTGAGAATATTTGACTGAAATTTTGCGGAAATCTGTAGTGCCATTTTGAAAATATCATAAAAAACGTCTGACCTCCCATAAGACCCAATGTAAAATTCAGCCCCGGGAGAACAGCTGATTTTTTCAGGGTCGTGGCCTCTATTTTTGTGTTGGCCTTGGTTTAACCTATCATTTGTGAATAACCCCAGTTCGTGTTGATTATATCGGAGTAAGCCCGGTTGATGTTGACATTAGGGTTGATCAGTGATGTTCGAAATGTCGTAGGTTTTTGTTTACTAAATAAACGGTTTGATAAAATAAATCCTAGTTTTTAATATCAAAACTGACACCACCCATTCCTCCAGTTTTTTGAAAACTAATTGCACAAAATCCGTAGAATTCATTACACACTTAACTTTGACGGAAGAACTTATTAAATAATAATAATATAAACTTATACGGATCACCTCACTAACCAGGCAAATTTAAACTGAAGGAAGCCCGATGTTGCGCGGCCCGAATACCGAATAAATCCGACGACCATTTTCTACAATTTGGAGTATATTGGCACAAATTTTGATTAAAAAAATTACATTTTATCTGTGTAAATTTATTACATAATCGGTTTTTCCACAACGTTGTTGAGATTAATTGTACTGTTGTGTAACATTTTTACACAAAGTAAATTACACAAGTCAATTGGTAAAGTTAACAGAGATGTATTCGTTTTTTTTCAACAATTGTTTTAAATCTATGAACAATTTCAGTTGCACAGCGTATTGAAAATTTTAGCATGGAGATTTTTCTCTTTGTACACCAGTTGATAGGGAAAAGCAGTATATTTATTGGCATATGAAAGTTGGTGAGATCTTCTAGAAATTTGATAAGTAGCATGCAACAAATTTGTGGCTAAATAATAACTTTCGACAGATTTAACGCGGATATGCCCGTATTAATATGCTTTTTAACCACTTTCTGGTGTAATCTTATGAACTTCCAACAGTTTCCATTTATGTATTGTAAACTGATGAAAGTTCATAAGATTTTACTAGAAAGTGGTGTTTTATAATCCGTAGAAAATACCTACGAGATCTCATGAAATTTCACGAGTTTTTTTTACGAGATTTGACGCGGCATTTTTGACAGGAATGCCTCGATGTAAAAGGAAAAATTAAGGAACAAGCAAAATAATTAATAAAAAATATTTATATTTAGCATTTTATTTTTTTGTATTTTCTGAGAGGGGCGCGCGGCCGTGCAGCCCTAAAGAGTAGCCGTCCCTGCCTGCTGATATTCCAAATAACCACTTTTCGATCTAAAAAATACATATTTGATGACCCCTTGTTACCTGAGAAGAAACATATTGCCTGTTACCACTAGTAAGTTGGGGTACTGCACAACCCCCTAGATCCAACGCTCATGATAGTTAAGATTAGAAAAAACTTCAAGCCGCAAGAAAAAACTGTTTATTTAATTTATTATTTAATTACATAAAATATTCTGGATTAAGATACATACATTTTTATACATTTGTCGCATTCTAACTAATATGTAACTAGGGGAAAAACAGCATATTTTTCAAAAATATCATTCCATTTACGATAATATTTTGTTTTAGGCGTCTCATGTATGGTTAAATTTCTATCGATATCTAAGTATAGTAATTTATCTGGAGTAGCCAACGGCCAAATAACATTTTGTAACAGGTCAATCTTTTGAGGTGTAGGATTAAGATATTTGACGAAATTCGACCACATTTCTATCATTCTGTTGTGTGTTAAAACATCAGCATCCGAAAATTTAGAGAAGTCCTCATTATTAAATGAACCCTTCATTCCGCATGTATAATATTTTTCACCACCATGGCTTATTCCTTGTGCTCCTTTAATGCTAATATTGCTAGATGTATAACCCATTGGACCAACATAAGAAAACTGATAAAAATAGACTGGCGTGAAATTTGACTGCAGCTCAGCGTGTTTAGTAAGTGCCCTCGTAAATTGATTTTCACTATAATAACGAATTAAATAACCCAATTGTTCGTCTTCAGCTACTCCATCAAAGTAAAAACTGTAAATTTCCTCACCTACTTGATTCTTCGTAAAATTTTCTTTAACAATAAAATCACCTGGAACAAGTCTTGAAGGCTGTCTTTTAATTAAATCAAACTTAGATTTTAGACTACTGATATTACTTGCTAGGTTTACTTCTTCTTCAGACACAGTTCCGATAAGTAATGGAACCCTATTAAAGTTACCAGATTTTAGCTGTTCGTACATACTTTCTGTAATAAAAGCCTCAGCAGATGGCTGCTCTATAACTGGCAATGCTGAAGGTAAAGCTGTTTTCCATGTTGCCGCATCAATTTGCTCAGCAGCTGCTTCTCTCAAATAGTCAGCAATCTTTTGTGAATTAAAATTTGAAACGTTTCGATCTTCAATTTGGTGAGCTAAATCATATGCATACGACTTCGGATCTGCCATTGATCCCCACATATTTAAAGGGGAACCACTTTGTTCAATAGCAGCTCTTAAGAATCCAGCTGACTGCTTGCTTAAAATATGGTAGCCTACGGAAGCAGCACCCGCACTTATACCCAACATAGTAATTTGTTTGGGATCACCTCCAAATAGGTGAATATTTTTATGGGTCCATTTTAGAGCCATTAGTTGATCTTTAAGACCGGCATTACCTGGTATGATATTGTCGCCTGTTGAAAGAAATCCGAATGGCCCTAAAATATAAAACATAGAGTCAAAGCCAAGGATTACAAGGAATAAAAAGTTAATTAGATTATTACAAAAAATAATAGCAAATGCACAGTAATTATTCGATGGGCGTAGGATGATTCGCCGCCGCCCGCCGACCCAATTTGTCACAGCCCCCATTCGTCGTCAAACCAATTCGCAGCCAAGCTAAGTTGCCGCCGGCGTCACCTTTTTAGAAATCAATTTTGCCCCATGTTCCATTTTAGAAAAGATAGCGATGTTACAACCTGCCTCCAGAGACCCTCCATGTATGACATATTTTAAAGACGCGACAAACTCATTAAAGTTAAATTTATTTAAGTCAAAATCAAAGGAGGGAAATATCGGTCCTCTAGATTCTAGCCACGAATCACCAAACAATTGGTGATCCATGCTATAGCATTGTTTAGAGAAAGACGCACCTTCCGCACTTTCAGAGATATGATATGTTTCGCGTAATAGTCTTTTTCTTAAGCTATGAATGAGAAAAAGACTTATTCGACCCAATGAGGATAATTATGAAATCTCTCCGTGACCCTCAGCGAACGTCAAATAACATCATCTGGAGTGCGTTCATGATTCGGGTTAAAATTTACCGTGTGAATTTTACCAGACGCGCCGGGCGTTGAACGGACGTCTTCTGTCTTGCTTCTCAATTTAGTATTTTTTTTTGGCGGATTGGAATCGAAAAGAATTTCCCGCCAATAACTTATGTATAATATTGATAATATTAATCAATTTAAAGTTTAGTGAAAAACTTGGCTTCTAATAATGGGGCTCCGTCCTCATTAATACCACATTACGTAAGCGGATTGAAAATGGCACCTTATACCCGGTTTCCACCTATGCGTGACGCTGCATTTAAATCCATGTCTCATCACGTGATGCGTTTTTTGAATCAGCAAGCATAGGTGGAAACTACGTGCCCATTCACGTTGGTTGAATTTTTTTTAAAAATCATTAAAAAAAAGGAGTAAAGTTGGGTTAGAGTTTGCTCTAATATGTTTTATCTTCGCTATGCGCATGCGCGGCAATTTAAATTGTACACAATTTATCAAGATAGATAAATGGTTGTTCGCCGTGTGTTAATCGTGAACTAATTTTGGAAAAAGAGTGAAAAAATCCTAAACTCCACACAATTTTTGAATAGATTATATATTTCTATTTATACCTCGTCACGTTTCGGAATAATCATATTGTTCATATTGTTCACATTTGTTGATCTCCTTGATAATTAACTTATTTCCCCTTGAATATGGAAATGTAAAATTTCCAAAACGTGTCGGGGTATAAATAGAAATATATAATCTATTCAAAAATTGTGTGGAGTTTAGGATTTTTTCACTCCTTTTCCAAAATTAGTTCACGATTAACACACGCACGGCTAACAACCATTTGTCTATCTTGATAAATTGTGTATAATTTAATTTGTCGCGCATGCGCATAGCGAAGATAAAACATATCAGAGCAAACTCTAACCCAACTTTACTTCTTTTTTTTTAATGATTTTTTTTAAAATTCAACCAAAGTGTTTGGAAGTGTTAATTAAGAAATATAAAAAATAGAAAAAATTGTGTGGAGTTCAGGATTTTTTCACTCCTTTTGCAAAATTACAAAGATGCCCCACGACGGAGAATTCAAACAATATATTAATCGTGAACGTCTTTTCTGAAAATGAATAATGAACTTGACAAGAAAATAACATAAACAAAAAATGTGAGTATTAATGAATTGTATGGATTTGTTGCGTCTCTAGTTCTTTAAAATATGTCAAATGTACAGGGTCTCTACTCCTATTTATTAAAAGCAATAAGGTAATGGAGCATGATGCTTACCTACTCGGTAATTGTGAGTCACAATTACAATATCTTTATCAATAAGAAAATCGGGTTGTCCGTTAAATTGTATGGCGCCCTGGATAAATCCTCCGCCATATATCCAAAAGATTACGGGAAGTTTTGCTTGAGTCTTATTTTCCAGCACCGGAGTAAAGACACTTAAATGTAAACAATCTTCCGTTTCAGAATTGTCCTCTTTTCTGGCTTGATAACATATGTTTTTGTATACAGTCCTATCCAGAACACCTTCCCATTTTTGCGGAGGGACTGGTGCCTTGAATCGAAGATTACCTACAAATTAAAGGCTATTTTAATCATGGGTGTCCACTGAATTAATTTTGATAGTTGTAAGGTAAGAAGATCTGTGTACCTTGTAATTTATGTATAAATTAGGGAATATTAAAATTGATTTCTTAATATTCTTGCAAAAACATAATATCTTTTTATTTTCTTTTCTAAAAAGCATTCAGATTTAAAAAAAAATTCTAATGCCAGGGCAACATATAATTTTATTATTTAGGTTACGAAACTCAAATAATATAAATTCTAAAAAGAGTTTTGTTTTTCACTAATTGGTTCAGTGAATTCACAAAAAAGTTACCAAGGCTTCGCTTGGAATAAATCAATTTTAACAGTTCGCATTAGCGTTTTTTCTAAACGCGGCATAACATAAGTGGTCCTTTTCGAGCCAAATTATTTTTAAATAATAAATCCATACGACGGTATTAATAATTATTTGCAAGCCGAAAACAAGGCGGCCTTGAATTTTTTCGCATCGTATTGAAAACGAGAGAAAGTCCGCGTGGTATAAACAAGCACGTGTGTAGCGCGTGGTCATTCAGTAAACAAAGCGAAGGAACCACAAAACAAAACAAACAAAAACATTTCTCATTTATGTGTTAGGGTGTTTCATATCATTTCGATATTTAAAACAATTTTCATCAATTGCGATAAATTAGTGCATATTTTCGACAATTCGTCATTTTTCTATTTCAGAAGCATTAATTTAGCGTTAATTGTATATTTACCGACAATTTCGTCATTTCAAAGGTAAAATCATGTCTTTCAAAAAAGCCGCGCAAAAACGCAAGGGTTTTTTATCTGTGATCACCGAGTGTTATGTGTTGTCACAGACCTCGGAAAAGGATGAAAAAGCGAGAAACGAGTTTCAAGTGAGGTATTCCGATTTGGATGAAACCTTCGATAAATGCATGCTGGCACATAATGACGTCATTATGTTGATAGACGACTCGGACGACGAGGAGTTTAAAACACAGGATGCGATCCTTTCAGAAGCTCGTAAATATTTTTATGCGTGTAAGGGGGTTTACTCTAAAATATTTCCGGTTGAGGCCCCAACCCTTTCGGGATCATATGTTCGACAAAACGAATCTGAAACTCCAAAACTCAAAGAGTTAGGTATTCCCATATTCCGAGGTGATAAAAAATTATGGCCAAGCTTTTTCGATCTTTTTAATAACATTATAGATCAAAATCAAAGTCTAAGTAACGTCCGAAAACTTCAATATTTATTTTCATATCTCGAGGATGAGCCTTTAAAATTGATATCAGGGATTAGCTTATCTGATCAAAATTATAAAATTGCTCATGACAAATTAGTCAATAGATATCAAAACAAGCGAGATCTCGCAAATGATGCTTTAAGCTCAATTATGAACTCCACCTTAAAAAACGAGTCAGCTAAAGAATTACGTAATTTAATTGACACCTTTTCTGAATCCCTACAAATTTTAAAATCACTTAGCTTTGACGTTGACAGTTGGGACTTTATTATTTTTTTCATTTTGTTAGAAAAATTGGATATCCCGACGCGTTCAAATTTCGAAATGAGTCACGCCAATACTAATACCGAAATTCCCACTTTTCAGTCACTTTTTCAATTTCTAGAAAAAAGATGTAAAGTTTTGGAATCACTTCCTCAATCAACAGCACCCAAAAAGGTGCCTATCTATCAAAAATCAAATTCTATGCAAAATCAGTCTGGGCAAAAGCCTACCTATCAAAATTCAAATTCTATGCGAAATCAGTTTGGGCAAAAGCCTACCTATAAATCATCCAATTCGCCTTTTATAGGACTGGCTGGCACCTCAACTAATTCAAGTACGGGAATAAAATGTTTCCGGTGTAATCAAGGTCACGTGCTTTCGAA